>JAVHNF010058447.1:57683-71108 GCA_034783455.1 Micropsitta finschii
ATTTTTGCACATATCTTCCCCCCCCCCCCCCATTCCCTAAAATATCATGCTGGGAAACTTTGATTTTAGCCTGACTCGAATGTTGGGCTGTGCCACCTCCTGTCAGCCCATCACGGCTGCAGGGGTAATCTCAAGCTCTCTTTAACTCCTGTGCGTCTCATTTCATCAGCTCATGGTCAGCAGCTCGTACAGTAGGCATTGAGTAAAGCTTCCAAGTTAGCAAGAAACCTAAAGAGCCTCAGCCTCCTCAATCCATTCCTCCCTGCTACAGGCACGCTGAAATACCAAGAAGTGGTCCAGGCTTACAGCAGAGAAGGTTTCGTATTTTATCTATCCAGGGGAGATGGCCAAATTGACCTTTAGCTCACGAAATAAGCGGCAGGGATTTTCCACAGGGCAGAAACAGCTCTTTCCGCCCCAGTGACTTTTTAAGCTCCTTAATGAACAGGCAGCTGCCCCAAAGAGAGCCGGTATCCCCCTTCCAAGCGACCACCAGCAGCGCTGGACAAATCTTGCTCTGAACTGTGGCATTGTGGCACAACCGCAGAAGCTGTTGCAGTCAGAGGTAGCTCAGGACGCTACGGAGAAGAGCAAACATGCAGAAGGTTTCCTTGTGTGTGCCAAAGCCTGTAGCTGCAACGAAAGGAACCAAGCCTAAGAACAAACCCCGCAGGAGGATCTGAATTCCCCTGTCACTATTGCTGTAGCAGTTTAGTCACTTCAAAGCCTATTTGCCTTTACACAAATGAAGAGAGTCTGCTCCCCAGACTGTTCGGGCCATCTGTGTGCTGCACGGTAACATCTCAGGAGGGAGAGCTCAACACAGAGCGCACAGGAGGGATGCGGAGACCACGTTCTCCCACACACCTCCGGCTCTGTGCTCCGGCAGAGGCAAGAGGCAGCCACCTACACAGCGCGGGCTCTCCGCACTGGTGGCAGACCCAACTCTTCCTCCGGGGCGAGGAAGAAGCTGTGGGAGCTGAGCCAGCACCAAGAGAAGCAAACCCAGCCTGGGGGAGGAGAAAAATGCCCGCAGTTAACACATGTGCTTGAGCGAGGGTGGCACGGTTGTAGCTGCAGCCAAAGAGGAGGGAGAGAGCCAGGTATGCACTTGGCAGATACCTGGGCTGGTGTGAAATGGCTTCATCCCTGCAGGAGAAAGTGAGAATAACAATACAAGCTGCAAGAAACAGGCTTCAACTGCTAATAGTTGAGAGACACAGGGCAGGGAACGGAGAAAGGCAGCGGGACTTCAAGCTGCTCTCAGCATCCTAGGAGGGGAACTGGAGCGGGAGGAAGAAACACGGATGTATTTCAGGAGCAGCCAGTGCGTTGGGCTCTGCCACTGATATAATTCAGCCTCTAAACTTGGTTTGACCATACTAATCTGAGGATTATATCCCAGATTACCCTAGAGCCAGGAATAAGAAAAGGGATGCCTGTGTGCCTGCAGTCACTTCCTAGCAAACAACAGGACCAGGCTGTGATGCATGCAGAGATGTAACCCTACAGGGAGCGCGGGCCATGTCCCAGAACAGCCACAGGGCTCACTCTTTCCATGGCTTTTAGGAGCTGCTGCAGCAGCTCTAACATGCCCAGAAAAAGCCCCAGAATGTTTTCAACACATCTGCCAATGCTTTGTGAGCTATTTAGGAGAGTTAAAGCACTGGCATGTGCTATTCACAGCAGCTGCTCAGCAGAAGGAAGAAGATGATGATAAGCTTGTGTTTGATTTTGTCATTGTGAGCACACAGCAGATGCTGGCAGATAGGGTTAAGAGCGCTTTATGGGGTCTCACAGAAGCTAACAGACAAGCAAGCAAGTATGCATGAAGAAGAGGTATAAGCTTGCTGACCTCCCAGAACAGCCGGGCTTAACTTCATAATCAAAGCATCAATGAAGTCCAAGAGCTGGAAAAGCTAATGGCTTCTATGAGGCAAAGCATGACACTGTTTCAGGACACCAAGATTTCATCCCTGGTTCTGCCACTTGGCTAAACTACTTGCTCTCTTAATGCATTAATTTTACCACCTGTACCTAGGGAGAGTAATGTTGCAAACCTCTTCAGTGAAGGGCTTTGAGGTGTCAGCATGAAGAGTGTTCTGCAAGACTCATATCATCATTAGCTCTGGCCAGGAATAACCCAGAGGCTGGAAACCTGCAGCAGCATTCTTCCAGCTGCATTTGGAACAGGTTTCCCCCCCTCTTGCCCCAGTAAACCCACACTAAGGTCCTTTGCCTAGCTGGACGTGGTCATTTGAACTACAACAGCACTCCGAATGAAATCCTCAAGGCTATAGATGAAATCCTTCTGCCCAAATACTATGCTCCTGTCTTCCAAACCAAGACAATCGCTGCTTCACACAGTAAATCAAAGCCAAGAGGGGAACCCGAAATAGAGCCCAGGCTTCACAGTGCAGTGCTGCGCACACTAGAAGATGCTGCCATTAATATTTCACACCTTAAGCTTTTAGCCAGTGCTCAAAGACTAATATTTAGTGAAATGAGAAGATAGCATCTTTTAACAACACACTAATCTCCATTGAATTCACTGGGGGCTTTTGCCCTGTGGTGCAGTCAGGCTCAGCTATTCCTCTTCCCTTCCACAGTGGGACAGGACAAATGAAAGTCACTCCAAGAGTTCACTGCAAACACAAACCAAATGGGCTATGAAAGGCAACTTTCTTCTATAGAGATGCTCTCCCACACCAGACAAAAGCAGTCGCCAGTGATTTACCAGTTCAAGCGATTCTAATAACTCTCCCACTGACAGCTCAGGACAGGCAACACAGCGCTGGTATTGTCAGGTCACTGTTCTGCCTCAGAGCGCTGTCCAGAACAGTGCTGGGATGAAGGTAATTAACGATGTGGTAACTAATCTGTTTAGTCATCCGCTGTGTCTACAATTCATCTCTGTCATGTGTAAATAGAGTATCAAAGCTTGGCAGTAATGGCTGTCAAGTAGCCTTCCATCCCACAGCAGATTTGCTGGGGTTTACAGAGGAGCCTAAATAGCCCCCTCTAAACAGCCATGTCCAAATAAATCTGATCCTTGCCACCAGCAAGAGTCAGAAGGCAACAGATGCAAGGACCCATTCTCAGTGCGGCTTCACATATTGCTTCTTCTCACAGCCCTCGGTACCATTATCCATCCTCACTTTGTAGAAGGGAAAACCAGGACCAGAAGACCAAATGATTTGTCCAGAATTTCACAGGGAGCCTGGGGTTGACTCTGAAGGAGTCCAGCAGGTCCGAGAGGGAAAAAGAAAGCCCAATCAAAGCACTGTCAGTACATTCAGACATCGCTTCAGTTGGGCAGTACCTGACCCACTGGGCAACAAGGCAGATTTGGACAAGCACAAAGAGGACCTAGCCTTCCCTGCACGCTCTAGATGCCCCATCAAAATGCGACCCAGATTTGTGCACGCTCATGGGGAAGAAGCACGAGTTTCATGGGTTCGTTCCCACTTTCAGCTCTGTGTGGGACCGGAAGGGACAAAATCACAGCTCAACAGTCTGTGGGGGAATCCACTTCCCAGGAAATCCGCTGCTAGAAGTAACAGATGCTTCTCCAAGGGTTCCCAGCTCAGTTTGGTAGACCCAAGGGGCAGACATTCTTAGACTAACAGCCAGGGAAATTTTGGCAATGCCTCTGCAATTGCCTTGTGGAGTTTTCTGGGTTCACCCATCAGCAATGTCTGACACACAAACTGAGATTATAACTGTGTGGGAGGGTACATGTTTGTGCCTGCTAGGGAGCCTGTAAAAGATAACACACACAGCGTGATAGTTTGGTCTATTGAATTGGGACTCCAGAAATCCATTTTTAGCTCTGCAACTGCCCTATTCCTTACCCTGAAATAACTGTCTCTTCTTCCCACTGTTTCCCCCTCTATAAAACTGGAAATGTTCCCCACTAGGTTATCTTGCTTTGGTACTGCATGGATCTATCCAAATAAGCTTCAGAACTGCCATTCCAGTTATGCCCCGTAACATATTCCATAACTGGAGACTGCCATTTCCAGTTATGCCTGCCTGGAAATCCCAACACGGGTTTGAAGGTTGCTTGTAATGACTCTTTACGTGGAGAGATGATGCCTTCAACTCTTTCTCGGAGCACATAGCAACACATGAATACGCTGACACGGTCATATCCCTCTTTGCAAGGGGATTTGTGAACTAAAGCCAAGGAGCACCATAGGAAAATGAAGCATAAAAAAGCAACCTTCTCATACGTACACACACAGAGAGAGCTCAGCTTCAAGGTGAGAAACATTTGTTTGCAGAACATAAGCTTGTAGAAGGCTGATTTGGCAAAAGGCAAGGTACTCTGGCCCTTCTCCATCAAAAACGCTCGGGCATGCGCTCGCCATCAGAAAGCTCACTTCTGTGCCTGGCTTTTAGGCTTGGACAGCCCTTATCTCAAAAGGTGGGAGGCATTCAACCAGTTGCCTGGGTGGCAGTCACAGTGTTTGACACCAAAATACACCAAAACCACAACGATGCATTGAGTTCAGCCTGCACAGGCCTTTTCAGCACACAGGCAAAGACTCGAGAAGAGCCAAAAATGCCCTGGGAAGTTACTGGTCCCCTGAGACTCAATTCGGATGATCTCGTCTTCCCTGTCCACCTCCATTTCTATTACCATTTTATTGTGAACATTTGCACTTTAATTTCTACCTCTCCCCCACCTCTTCTGCTTTTCCAACCCTACTAAAGCCTGGCAGGCTTTTCAATCCCTGCGTATCTTGAGAGGAGGGCTGGAAAGACTCCTTTGGGGACAATGGATTAAATTCTCCTGCAGTGTGCCTACAAAGTCAAAACCAAACACTTCTTTTTTATAGGAATTCATTCAAAGCCTATTGATCTGAGCCTCCGGCCCGGCCTTAAGAGCCTCCGAGCCTGAAGTTTCTTGATCAAGGGTTCTAAACAGATCTGTGCCCTTATCCGCTCACTCAGCCCCTTCCCCTTCACCTCTTCCTTACCCCACTGCTGCTTTCCAAACGCTCTGCCCAACTCCATGACATAAGACACGTTTCCCTACCTACTGCCCCCCCTTCCCTAGATTTATACCTTTGCTCCCCACCAACAGCATGCATTCAGCTTTTCAACAAGGGACAAGATTACTCATAATACAGCTGTGGTTCCCCATAGACACTGCTATAGGAGGAGGCTATGGCTAGGAGGATAATGGAGGCTGAAATCACTCCCTGGGAGTCATTACAAGCTATTACTAAGCTGAACCTAGAGACTCCTTGTTACCTGAGTTATTGTTCTGGAAGCAGCTCTTGCAGTCTGCTAAAGAGGCTGTACACAAGGACTTATGCTTACGGGCTAGGCCAGCTTGGATTTACTCTGAACCGCTGCACCAAGGTGTAAAAGAGAATCTTCTGTACATGAACAGTTGTAAGAACAGTCACTTATGGCTCCTGGCTGACCATTACAGCACACTTGAACTGCTGATGCGCTCATCAGATCAACCCATCTGATCTCAAGATCACTGAGCAATTCCATCAGCATTCCTTACAGGCTTTTGAGCACAGGCACCTAGGCCAAATATTTGTATAAGCCTCAACTCTTTCTTTTCCTTACAGATTTGATAGCAAGAAACTACCAGCTAAAAACTGGAAATACAGAGAAGCGGAGTATATATGCTCATGCAAAAGATATTCTTTGAATTGGATTAGTTCTTCCTGTGTACATTTTATTAAAGCTAACTTGATTTCTCCTTTAAAAAAGTATTTGAAGCTATCATATCTTTCCGCACACAGATCATAGAACCGCGGAATGGTTTGGGTTGGAAAGGACCTTAAGATCATCCAGTTCCAATCTCCCTGCACTGGACAGGGATGCCTCACCCTAGACCATGTTTCTGAGGGTCCAGACTGGCCTTGAACACTGCCGGGGATGCAGCATTCTGAGAATATTGAATAGATATAATAGAGATATATAAGTATAAATGCTATATACCTTTAAATATAAATAGTATATAATAGTAAATGATATATATGTGCTGGATATTTATGGGTGTTACATAGAACAGGTTCAGCTTCTTGCCAGATCGATGGGTCTTGTCCCTAACTGAGGACCTGTCGTGATAAACGATTTTAGGAATTCCAAGGATCAAGAAGTTGCTTCAACGCATAAATTGGCTGAAAGCAGTTAACGGGTTGCTAAGTAATCCTGCTTGCTTGTTAGCTGGCAGTTTAGGAGAATGGAGTGTAAAATCTGATCATTAGGTTAAGACGGGAAAAGCCAGGCATCTAACTGATCTCCTGCCAGCTCGAAGATATTCTCAGTGGCCCATGTAAGGCAAGGAATAAATATTCAGAGCATATTAGTCTGATGAAGCACCTTGAATAATGACAACCTGAAATGATGAGTAATTATTTGTACAGTGCCTGAGTTAGCGAGGTGTAGTTCAGCTGAATGGAGCAGGAGAAAATGAATAGATCTGTAGCAAATAGATCTTGAGACACAACTGACAATGACTGAAGTTTGTATCAATGCCTGCTTCTGCAGAAGGGTTGGTGACTCCTGGATTTCATTAGACTGTGGGAGAGGTTGGCTAGTCAGGGCAAGCAGGTTTTCTGCATTATAAAGTGCTGTTCTACTAAATAGTTTGCCAGACTGAATGCAAATGATGTTGTTAATGTGTATTATGAACTAGTCATGTGGATGGAAAGACTCTGTCCACATTCAGTGGTATTTATTTGTTGCTGTTTTGCAAGAGGTTGAGGTAGTGAAGGTGCCATGCAGGAGCACAGTGGGGGCTGCAGAAAATTAGTGCTGTAATGTAGGGAAAGGGACAGAAGCAGCGCAGAACACAGTTGCACAGGTAGTTGGTGACCATGTAGGTTGTTCAGAGTACTGCAGCCGGTAAAGCAGGACCCCCCCTCTGGTTTGCATAAACCCCCCTTGTCCTCGCCTCTCCAGTATTTCAATCCCTTTTCCATTCACCTCTTGCAGAACTATATGAACCCACTGCGGCTGGTACTGACTCCCCAAGACATGGAAGCTATCTTTATCAATTTGGAGGTAACGGCACAGGCATCGCGGCTTAAATCTGTGCTCCTTTCACAGCAGCTCAGACCTCTTCCTGCTTAAGAGGAGGAGCACAGATTTCATATGAGATTTGTGCATTCACCTGTAGAGGTTCAATCCTCCCTGTGCTGCAGAGCTTGAGCAGGTTTAGGAGATATTCTTTAACGTTCAATTTTAGAGTTGGGGATTATATGAACTGTAGGTAAGAAAACAATTTTATACGGAGAATGTTGCAGGGCTGGGGCTGTGTATTTCAGCTGTTCTTAGTGGTGGTTGGGGCACACTGGGATGAAGGGATTTATTTCCATGCTGGGGTCTCGGTCAGAGCCTGCCCATCTCCTCTGCTGCCTTCAGGCCTGCAAAAGGGACTTTAATACACGTGGAAATCCGGGGGCATTTATCACTGAATAACCTCCTGGTGGAATGACACCCTTGTATCCCGGCCATCTAGGGCTGCATCTCACTAGAACAACTTATTTTAAAAACAGCTGAAAAAAAGGTATAAGAAAAAAAGCAGAGAAAATGCCTGACGGAGTAGGCAGTGAACGTGTGCTTCTTCAGGCTGTGTGTGCCCACTTGCTTTGGATGTGTTTAAAGTATCGCTTGTTTCTTCGTTTTAGGACCTAATTAAAGTGCACTTCAGTTTCCTGAGAGCTATCGACGTCTCTATGATGTCTGGAGGAAGCAGCCTGGCAAAAGTGTTTCTGGAATTCAAAGAGAGGTAAAGGAGCTCCAGGCAGCTCCAGTTTTAACAGAGCTGGGATAATAATTGCAGGGCGCATCTCCAAGCGTTGGGCAGAAATGCAGGTCACAGCAGAGCAGGTTTGTGTCCTCCACAGCTCTCAAGTGGCTGGAGCATCGCTTGGTGCTGACACTTCAGCAGCCAGATCCAGCCACAAACATGTCAGGTTGGGACCTCTCTCTGACCATCCCGGATGATGCATGGGGCTCCTGTGGGCGCTTGTTCCTGCACGCTTGTGTCCGTGCCTGAACATTGCTGGGCTCAAAGCATCCCACATGAGACTGGCTGGTTGCAGGCTGAGCACAGAATATGTTTATAGGGATGTAATGAGGGGAACATCACGGATATGGTGAGCTGGAATGGAGTAAAACCTCACTTGTCTCCATGGGTTTAGCACAGTCTCCTCTCGCAAGCAGCAGTGGGGCTTTGAGGGGCTGTGGTGTGGTGGGATGAGTCCTCTCTCTGGTGAGATCAGAGAGATGGCTCATGCCCAAACACCGCAGGTTTGGCAGCACTCTTGTCGTGCACCTATAGCATGATGTGTAAATGCAGAAATTGCTTTCGCAAACATAATAGATTCTGTGTTTTGGCAGCTGAAGGCAGGAGTACCCCAGAATGCAAAGATAAGGTTAATAAAAGCCTTTAATATCCTTAATACTAATCAAAGGCCTGAATCATCATGGATTCGTGCCAGGGTGTTATTTCACTGTGATTAAACCAGTGTCTAGACACAGAAATGCCATTCAGAAGTCAATAACTGCAGAAATACCATCTGCATTAATAACACACCGTAAGGTCAGATATTCCATCATTCCCAGAGACATCCCCTTGTTAAAAAGAGAATGTTCTCTGAGTTAAATTAAAAGAAAAAAACCAAGCTCCACAGAAGAATGCAAATAATTTAAAAATCTGAGGTCAAAGCCACCAAACCCAGGCTCTTGGGGATGAAGAGTTTAGAACAACCTGATCTTAACAGGCAGGGTCTTCTCCTATGTCAGGAAAGTCCATGATCCCACATTACAGCAAGGAAATGGGGGTGCAGGAGGAGGAGGTGAGCTCACCTGGGGAGACAGCATTGCCCCACCAAGAAGGGAACGGGGAGCTCCAGAGTGGTTCCTGCATACAGGACCTTCCCCCACCAAATGTGTCTGTGACAAATAGCTCTCGCTTCCCCACGCACCCTCAGAGACACCCCGGCACAATGATGTATTGCTCCTCTGCTTTGCAGGTTGGGCTTCGGTGGGGTTTTTTGCAGGAAGCAGTTTGTAAATCTCTTTCTCTGAAAGCCAGAAGTTTGAATTTATGCTCCTGAAGCCTCTTTGAAATTCTCCGAGTGCTGGCAAGGTAGATACGATTGTGCATGTTCAGAAGTTGTCAGGGGGAAAAGGCAGAAGAATAATCTGTATCGGCTGCTGCTTCGCCAGGGACTGCGGCTCCCATAAATCTCCCCATTCAGTTCCCTGCCAGGGTCTGAGAGTCCCGTGTTTATGGAGCGACACCGGGTCAGGTGCTCCCAGATTGTCTCCATCGAGAGACGAGGCCCCGGAATAATGGATGAGTTGCAGTGTGTAATGGAACATGTGTCTTATCAGCAGCAATGCAGTTAACGGCAAGGAAGGGGGGAAAACTCACATCTGTCATGCAGGATTAATGAGTGAAGTGGAGGAAAATGGGGGAATCCACAGTAAAACTGCTCTGGTTTTGTCAGTCTTTAGATTTATGGCTCTGGGTGTCCATACAGAGCCTCACTGTGTTTCCAAAGGCTGTGACAGTCTTCTCCCAAATTACCCCATCATTTGATCTCTAGGTCCCTGTGGCCCATCCTGCAAGGGATGTGCCCTTGGGTTTTAAGGGGAGCTGAAGCCTCTCATTCTCTGAAGAGGTGCCAGTTGTCATCACCCTTGTCCATTCGGGCATGTCCCAGGGATCAGGAGTTCCTTGCCACCTTCTTCCCTACTTGGTGAAATACTCAGAGTCCCTTGGGGAGAGGGACGCTCCTCAGCCATGGTGGTGGCGATCGCTTTCTGGGCCGTGAGCAGCTGTGACTCAGGAAATGAAGGCTCTTGGGGAGACGCATACATGGGCTTGAGCGAGATCGTTCGGAAAGGCATTTGTGTCATTGGTCGGTGTTGAAGCACGTCCCGGCTCTGCCTTCCCGAGTCCTGGTGCTAATACGGCACGGCCGGAACCCCGGAGCGGGGATTGTGGTGATGGTGGAGTCATGAGAACAAGCTGACTGGCAGGCGAGGTTGGGCTGAAGGGTTCAGCACCCACCCCTCCTGCTCTAGACCCTCGCCGGGGTGGGAGAGGCGAGCACTGGTGGCGATGCAGCTTGGGCATGGGTTGGCACCAGCTCTTTGCTGCTTCTTTGCCTATTAGAGCTGTCATCCGTGGGGTGCGGGTACCGCTTTGTAACTGCTCTAGGGAAGGTCTTTCACTGTGGAGCTGGGGTTCCATTGGTTGTCATGGTGCTCTGAGAAGAAGTGGTTAAATACATCCCACTGGGGAGTGGAGGGATGAGGCATCGAACCTCCAAAACCGGGCTCCTCTGGCCACTCATGTGGCTGAATCACCCCCATGGACTGCAGCCCTGGAAACTTCAAATGATTTACATGTTAAAAAGCCATGCAGTAAAAAAGTGTTAATACTTTGCTAAGCAGTTATATGGGAATAGCTGTTTGCCTTGTCCTTTCGCTGTATATAAGCATATATATCTTTTATAACAGGTTATAACTGCCAGCAAGTGTTTCCGATTAACTCGGTGATTTCCCCTCTCCAGGCTGCTGATTTACGGCAGGTACTGCAGCCACATGGAGTATGCCCAGAACACGCTCAACCACCTCCTGGCCAACAGGGAGGACGTCAGGCAGAAGGTGGAGGTGAGTGGGCAGTGGGTGAGGGCTGCCCACCCCAGGCACAGGGTTTGGAAGGACTTGCTGGAGAGCAGTGTATGGGGAATGATTTAGCCAGAGAGGGGAGGGATGTGGGGTGAGCCTGTGCTGCCCAGAGAGGGAGCAAAGCTGGGGGGTGTCTCGTCCTGATCCCCTGCTTGCCCCTCATCTCCCCACCAGACACGCTCCCTGTTCTTATCCCCGGATTCATCCAGGTTAAACCAATCCAGGTGACTGCTGGAGAGGGACTGGCTGTGGACAAATTCCTCTTTTGAGTCATGCAGGGAGACCCAAAGGTACTGAGTGTCCCCAGCCAGGAGCTGTGTGGCTTCCCAAGGTCACACACAGTGTCAGGGACAGTCCCCATGTCCCCAGGCAAATGCTCAGGGTGCTCCCTGTCCTCCTACCCAATGTAAAGGCTTAGTGTAAATAGGGTCTGATCCAGAGATTCAGTAAATCAAAGGAGCCCCAGAAGGGATGCTTTGTTTGAGCTGCTGTTTTTACCCAGCTTTAATTCCTGCTTTGGTCTTGATGCTAATCTGAGTTTGCTGGGCTGTCTGTACATGTTATGTTGCTTTCTGCAAACGCTCTTTGATTTTGCCCTGCAGAAGCAGCAGCCCAGCTCAGGGCTAAAACTGGGTTTAATCTTTCTTTAAAGCCTGTTCGCTGGATCTCACATCAAGCCAGTGGTCTTAGCACCCACTTGCTGCTGTGCTTCTCCTTCCCCTCCCTCATCTTCTGGGGGGCACACAGGGGTTCTCAGCCGCTGTAGCCAAGTCACATATCTGAATGGGTCTGGGGGAAGGGACCAGTCACAAAACTGCCTGCGATCACATTTGCTCATCTCAATGACCCGATGCTTATCAGCGAAGGCGCAGCGACCATCTGTGCTTGCTGCCAGTGCCTCGCAAAGGAAACGCATTAGTTCAGCCCATCCAAGAGGTGAGTTCAGCTAATGCGCACCTCCTCTGACGTTTGCCGAGGTCTGAGAGCACCCGTGGGCTCCCCTAATGAGCAGGATCTCGTTAAGCTGAAGTAGCTCAGTTCAATGGGAGTGTCTCCATTTTAGAGTCCAGCCCCTGTGTTCTGTTCCCTGATAACACCTCTGGGTGCACACAGGGACCATGGGCCAGCAGCTGGGTGACAGAAGCAAAGCATACCTGCCACAGCACATGGGGGGGTTCATGGGGACCTGTTTCCCCCAGCTGCCTCACTGCTGATGTATTGGTTTCTTTCATAGGAATGCACATTAAAGGTCCAGGATGGGAAATTTAAATTGCAAGATCTGCTGGTGGTTCCAATGCAAAGAGTTTTGAAATACCATCTCCTGTTAAAAGTAAGTGTTTCGGCATCAGCACTGCTCTCCAGCTGCCATCCTCTGCTGTAGCATCGTTCAGCTTTTACAGTGGAGAGTGAATCGTTGCCAAATGCAGAGTGGGTTGTTGGGTTTTTTCCCCCTTCAAATGAAATAATTACTAGAGCTACTTAACATGACATAATATTTGTGCCGTCTCTTAAAGTATGGTGACCTAGGCTAATTCTGCACTTGTTAGCTACGAGAGGCAGTTAATGAATATAAAATAAGCCTGCATATAATCTGATTATGTGTGAAATTCCTCCCATCAGCTCCGTGTAACAGCTCTCCCGAGCACCAGCCACTTGGCATGTTCCCTGTGCTCTGGCCACAGCTGCCTGCCCTGCATCCCACTGCCACCCCAGCATCCCTGCCATCACCTGGTGGCTCACGGGCACAGGCAGCGTGTGGCAGCTTCCAGCACTCCAAAACTCTTTATATCTACTTTTATATTCACTTTATTTGTGCAGGAGCTGCTCAGCCATTCATCAGATCGGCCAGAGAAACAACAGCTGAAGGAGGCTCTGGAGGCAATGCAGGTATGGGAGGGTGAGAGCAGAGAGTGGGGGTCTCAAGGTACAACAGAGCATGGGACCCCCCTGCCCCTCTGTACAGCTAAGCCTGAGATGGAATGCCCGGCCAGCGGCCTGGGGAAGGCAGCATCTCCTCCGCCTGGACGTGATTGCCATTTGATGCAATTGTTTGCAGCAGATCTGTAGTCAGCTCTGTTATCTTCCTCCTTCAGCAGCTGGGGATGCTGGTATTTGTTGACAAGTTAAGACTTTTCACTAATTGCTATTGTGTGTAAAGGGGCTGTGCCAGATTCTTGTTTTTGCTGGGAGGGATCTGGAGGAAGTCCAGATGTATCAGCAAGTCAGAGGGATTGCAGCGATGGAGCCTGTGTGGAGCACGGGCCGTGCGCTGTCAGCCAGCGCTGCTGGAGAACCTTTTCATCCAGGTTTATTCTTATGTTTTCATTAAGGGAAGTTGCTCTTTCCACGGGTGGAAACTGCGCCAAATTCTGCTTTGTTGAGAGTTTGTTTTCTTGAGCTTTTTAGCCAAAACCCCCAGGGCCGCAGGGAAACCACCAGCAGCAACAAGGAAAATCATCCAAATGTTTTGTGACTCGGGCACGTCCCCCCCGCACCGCGGGGCCATCGTCAGCACAGCCTGAGGCTGATCCTGCACTCCGGGATCTCCCTCTGGAGCACATCGCAGGCTCCGTCCCCGGCTCGCTCCACGCTCTCGGGTCACTGTTTCCTCAGGTTGTGTAAGGACCCTGCATCTCCTCACACTTCCATAAGCTGGGTGAGCTTTCCAGCCATTCCCCCAGGGCCGCAGGGAAACCACCAGCAGCAACAAGGAAAACCATCCAAATGTTTTGTGACTCGGGC
>JAVHNF010058447.1:76142-88678 GCA_034783455.1 Micropsitta finschii
GGCGAGAGGTCAGTAACCCCCGGTCCTTTCGCTCAGGTCCAACATAAAGCCAGAGAAAGCCAATGCAAACCACCATAACTTCCAGATGTACACATTTGAGAAGACCACCAACTGCAAAGCCTGCAGGATGTTCCTGAGGTGAGCAGCATCCTGCAGCTTATCTGCATTCAGACACTGACAGAAAATCCCAAAGCCGAGGCTGAATTAGGACTTTCTGACTTCTTGTGTTGCACAGAGGAACCTTCTACCAGGGCTATCTTTGCCCCAGGTGTGGAGCGGGTGCTCATAAGGAGTGCTTGGAGATAATTCCTCCCTGCAAAATCGGTGAGTTATTTCCCATCATAAGCAACTTGTGTCATGGAAGTGGGTGCTGCCCCTGGGTGCTCTGAAAGATTCACTCTGTAAAGCACTGATGTTTGTTAGTGCACGACAGAATCTCAGTACGCTGCCACCCCTGGATCCCAAACACCCCATAACAGGGCAGAAGTCTGTGTCCTTGGTCTAAATTGGACAAATCTGTGGCTTTCCCTCTGCTCTCCTGCTCAGAGCCGTGGCTCTGTGGGTGCAGGGGCTGTCACGGGGTGGCTTGGGGGAGTTTGGGTGGAGGGAGGAAGAAACAAAACCAGAACTTCGTGCAATGCCCTTGTCCTGCTCCAGCCCCAACCCTGGTCTTGCCCACCCCATGCAGGGCGATGGCTCTGCTTTGTGTTTCCTCCATCCTCTTCAAGCACTGACACTGGTCTGTTGATACCCACAATATCAAGAGAAACAGATAATGGGGTCTCTTGCCTATTATATTCATCACTGAGTATATTTCCCCATTTCTCTTGCAGGTTCTTCAGCAGACCAGGTACGTTGCTGGTGGCCCTTTTCCCACTTCCCTCTGCGTTGGGCACAGCCTGTATCCCTGCCCAGTCCCGGTGCAGGCAGCTTTTGGGAAAAGCCAGGGAGGTACCAGGGAGGTTTTGGGAGAGGGTTTCTCATCCCAGGGGCTTTGGGTGGGTGCTGATGGAGAGAACTGTGCCGGCTGTGTCCTCATGGAGACTTTTTCCTCTCTCTTCGCAGGATTCCCTGAGTGCTGGACCTGGTAAGGGCTTTACTGTACTGCAGGAGGGCAGGTAGAGACAGGGTGCAACCGTGGCCGCAGGTGTCCCTAACATCGGGCACGTGGGAGGGGGAAGCGTCTTCCAAGACCAGGAAGGAGCTTGAGCTGCTGCAGGAGGGACCTGTGGAAAGACGCGGCTCCTCCCGGGGTTCAGCCCCCAGTGTTCCTGGGTGCATTTGTGCCCCTGCCCCGCTCTGCTGTGCGAGCAAAGCCTCTGCTCATCCCACAGTAACCAAGGAGAGCTGGTGCAATGCCCTTTGTCAGATCTTCCTCCAAAGCAGACCGGACCCGTCCTGGCAGGGGACTTGTTGATGGTGGGGAGCATCTTCCCGCCCGTGTGTCCGGTGTGCTGCAGGGATGCGCAGCTCCAGGCGCTGCCCTCAATGGGGCCGTTAGTCCTGATGGTTACTACAATATTTTTTGCTTTTCCTTTGCCTGAAGCTGTCCTGGCCAGTGCTGGGCCTGCCCTGCCCATGTCCTGGCTCGGAGCAGAGGGAACAGTCTGTTTCTGTGCTTTCTCTGAGGAGAGGAAAGGAAAGCCAAGCCTGGCAGAGAGAAACCTGAATCAAATCGGGGGCTAAACCAAACGCAAGCAGAGGGAGCAGCGCAGGGAGAGGCCGCGGTGGGGAAGTGTTTTGCAGATAAACAGTGTTTGAGTGCAGCTGGGAAGCTCACTCCGTGTGCGGGTGCTCCCGGGATGACTGGACTTTGGCTGCGAGCTGCAGGGGCGGCTGCGTCAGTGGGAGCTGAGCGTTGGCTGGTCCCATTTGCAGCCACTGAACCCGCGGGTTTGGTGCCAGCTGGCATTGCCCAACGAGAGCTGCTCCTCCACGACGGGTTCAGTCCTGGGCCTGGTTCTGTCCTTCATGGGTTTACTTTTGCTGGGGCAGCTCAGTCTGAACTCAGTGTAACTGCAGGAGCAAAGACCTCTGGAGCTGGGCATTGTTCCTCTCTGCTTTCACACTTTCTGCCCCAAATCCTGCCCCCTGGTGCTGGCAGATTTGTGGTTCGCAGGGTAAGGGACGGCACCCTTCAGGAGCGGTGGTTTGGATTTGTTTCTCGTTAGCAAGGCCTAGGTAATGAGACCGTTTTGCTTCTCTCTCAGGTCCTAAAATAGTGGCGGTTCAGAATTACCACGGGACCCCCACCCCCCCTGGGAAACCCGTGCTGACGTTTCAGATTGGGGACGTGATCGAGCTGCTGCGGGGGGACCCCGACTCGCCCTGGTGGGAGGTGAGAGCCATTCCCCTTGCGAATTCCCAGGAAGTTTAGAACCGGTGACTTGTGCATTGTCCCAGAGCACAGGGATGTGCTGAGGGTTCAGAGCTGGGGCCACTGCGAGGCACTTTGGAGCCATCGCTGCACGGCAAAGCCATTGCTCCTGCCTGCACACCCCAGGCTGATGCCTGCTTGGCTTTGCAGGGGCGGCTGCTGCAGACGAAGAAGTCAGGTTATTTCCCCAGCTCGTCGGTAAAGCCGTGCCCCGTTGATGCCCGGGTGAGTGCCGATGGGGAGATGCAGCTGGGAGCACCGGGGGCTGTCATGGGAGGTGTTGCTCTGGTGGTGCCTATTGCTCCTCTCAGCCTTCTGCTTGAGACCTTGGTTCTTCCATTGGCCTTTTACCTGGGCCAAATTAGCAAGGGATGGATCCATCATCCCATGCCTGCAAATGCCTGGTCAGGTTGGTCTCACCCTCATTCCCACGGTTGAGATTGGAGTGACCAGATCCAGGCCCCATTCCTCTTCTTTGGGACTGTCTCAGAGAGTACTTGAGATCAGTCACAGTACAAGAAACCTGTACCTTTTTCATCACTGTGTTCTGTATTGCTGTCAGCCATTCCTCAGTTCAGAAATGCTCTGAAAGATGCAGCATGCTCGCCACAGCTCAGCTGCAACACTGCCCTCCGCTGCTGAAGCCAGGAATGCAGAAGCTTGGCAGATGAAAACCCTCCCATGGAGAGGAGCATCTCATACATGAGCCATGGCCTGGTGAGGCTCTGGCTCATCAGTCAGCAGTGTTCTCTTTGCAGCCTCCCAGCAGCCGGCCGCCCTCGCGTGAGATCGACTACACAGCGTACCCATGGTGAGTGGCGCAGCCCGCGCTGGGCAGTGTGCGGACACGACCTCCTCTGGCCATAAACACACATTGACCTCACGTTTTAATGGTCCTTTTGTCGGGAAGCCACTCTGACAAGGAGTTAGGAATGCAGGCTGGCTGTGCCTCGCATTCCACACGGGGCAGCTGCTGCAGGGGCATTTGGGTGTTGAAACCTGGCGAGGCCTCGCGCCATCAGTGGGGATTTCTTCCCCCATGGAGAGGGGCAGAGGCAGAAGGAGAGGCGCTGGTTTCTCTTCCCTCTTTTGGTGTTTTCTGTGCCCAGAAAAACACCTGGGAAGGAAAGAAGCAATTCCTGCCTTGGTGGGAGAGGCTGCACTTGGCTTCCTGCTGCTCCTTCCCTCCAGCTCCAGCCAGGTTTGCAGGTTGAGGAGTCTGAATTATTCCCATTCTCCAGCTCTTGCTAAGGCCTCATTTCCCTGGGGATTGATTACCAATTAGTGGGATTTTCTAGGTGTAAGGTATGTCCAGGGAAAGAGGTTTTGCTCTGCATCACTCGCCCCCCCTGTTCAGTGCCTGAGCAGCTCATTGTATATCTCGGGGCACTTTCTTCTCCTGAAGTTTTGGATGAGACCTGTTTCTCTCTTTGCCTTCTCAACCTTCCTGGCCTTAAAAAACCATGCATCTTTTTATCTCGAACATGCCTCTTTTAAAGAGATGTGTTAATTTTTAGTTCATTAAATGCATTAGTTACCCTCTGGGCTCAGGTTTGCGGGGAACATGGAGCGGCAGCAGACGGACAACCTGCTCAAGTCCCACGTCAGCGGCACCTACCTGATCCGGGAGCGGCCAGCTGAGGCCGAGCGCTTTGCCATCAGCATTAAGTGAGAAACACTTCATTGAGTTACTCAGTCTTGCTCGTGGAGGGTGAGATGGGGCTGGGGCATGCAGCTATGTTTTCTTGAGTGCCTTTGCTGCCATTCGCAGGTTCAACGAGGAGGTGAAGCACATCAAGGTGGTGGAGAAGGACAACTGGATTCACATCACGGAAGCTAAGAAGTTTGAAAGCTTGCTGGTACGTTTCTGCAGCCTCTTTAGCCTGCGCACGGTCCCTGCAAGTCATTCAGGGGGCAGACAGGCAGCATGTGCCTCTCACCCTTCCCAGGAGCTGGTTGAGTACTACCAGAGCCATTCACTGAAGGAGAGCTTCAAGCAGCTGGACACGACGCTGAAATACCCCTATAAATCCCGGGAGCGCTCTACCTCCAGGACCTTCACCCGCTCTCCAGGTAAAACCCTCAGCAAGGGGGGAAGCGCTGTCTGACAAAGGGATTTGCAGTTTTGCTGTGGGGCTTGAGCCCCCCAGTTTGCAGCCACGTCTCCTGCTTGGCTGACGGCACTTTGAGGCCCGGTCTCAGGGCAGGTGGTGGGGCCAGGAGGGTCTGGCTGAGCTGGGGCTGCCTGGCTCTGCTGCTCCAGGCCAAGCAGGGAAGCGATGCTCCTCCATGTGGAGCATCCTACCTGCCCATGTGAGCTTTTGTGCACGTGTTCCAGTGTGACTTGTGATGGTTTGAATCCCAGTAGGACTCCTTTAATGGAGATGATGGGAGAAATGGTAAGCCTGTGCCTGAAAGAAGAAAAAATCAAACAGAAGAACTGGAAAGCAAAATGTGCATCAGTGCAAAATGTTCCATTTGTCTGGAAGCCTGAGTGCAGGAATAGCTGCTCTGTGGGGAAATGCATTTAAAAAAACCTTTCTTCATGGTTATTGTAAAAAGAAAACCAAGGGCAGATGGTTTTTAAAGTTGTTTAAATATCCATTCACATAAATACAACCCCAGGATGACTTTTAAGCCCCAAACTGGCCATGGGGCCGTGGCCGGACCAGCTGCTGCTGCCCCAGCTCCCCTCACAGGTCCTGCATGCTCTGCACCATGTTCCTCCATTGGCTTTTAAAGCATTGTGCACTATAATACCTTTTTAATTTCCTTTTTAATGCGTGTTCTGCCTCTTTCTGTTTCTCTTTAACCTCGTTGCAGCCTCCTGCGCTTCCTACAACTTTTCTTTTCTCAGTCCTCAGGGCCTCAACTTTTCTTCTCAGAGCTCCTCCAGTCCCTTCTGGTCAGGTACCGGTGCCTCTCCCTGCCGGAGAGACCCTGCCGCCCTTCCCAGGCTGCAGCAGCCCCAGCTTGAAAGCCATCGCCAGAGGGACCTGTGGGTCCCTGCTGTCTCTCCATCACCCACAGGCAGTTCCGGGGTCCCCAGTGCTGCCCTGGGGCACAGCCTGGAAATAAGTTAATGAACCATGACTTGGCTGGGAGCAAAATGCTGTCCCCTCTCTCCAGAATCCAGGCAGGGAGAAGATGGAGTTATTGCTGTTTGAGAAAGGGGGCTAAATTAACAAAACAATGAACCTAACACACTGGGATCTCATGATGTACTTCAAGCTCGACCTGCTTATCCCATGTGTTTCACCAAACGAGCATTGGCATCACAACATCTTCCAGACCATTTTCCTTGCTGTACAAGGAAAACATCCCAATGTCTGGCAGTTCTTGAGCTCTGGTGTCTGAGGCTGCTCAGAAGCCCCTTGCTGAGGACGTGGGGGGGAAGCCTGCACTGTGAATGTGCTCTGGGGCTCAGGCTCCTTGCAGAGAGCGCAGTGGTGCTCCGGCCTTTGAACCCCATTGATTACATGTGTTGCAGACTGCTGACATCCTCCCTGTTTGGCAGGATCAGAGCAAACTCGTGCCAGTTCATTTCTTCCCATTTAAGCTTTTACCTTTCAGTTTTTTCTTAAGCCTGGACAGGGAAAACCATTGGCAAAGCCACATGTGCTTTCTTTGGGCAGTGTTGGGAAGAGCGCTGAACTTTTCAAAGTACTGGAACGTAATTCTGGGAATTTGTGATCTTTCCCCTGCATAGAAGGTGTTGCAGAAAGTCCCTTCTTGCAGCAGTGGCCTCTGAGCAAGCTCCTGATGAAAGAGTTCAAAGCTGCCGTGGTGCTCGCTCCATTCTCCGGGCCGCCTGGCGAGGACGGACGAGCCCTCCAGTGATTGCACGTGTGTCTGGACCATCTCCATCACCATCCTCATCTCCTTCCATCCCAAGAGCTGAAAACCTGGGCAAAGCTTTTCCTCAGACTTAGTTCAACCTTGGTTTGCAAGCGTTTGAAATGGAAATGAATTCTCAAAGGCCCCTGGCACAAAAAGGCGGGGGGGGGTGGCACCGAGGCACCGCATCCACTCAGAGGGGGCTTTTGCAAACGTCAGAGGTGCATTTTTCTCCTCCTCTGCCCATCCAATCTCTCCCAGTGTCAACCTCCAGCTCTCCTTCCCCTGCCTGGACACTGGGGCAGGGATGCTGACCATTGTCTCTGCCTTTCCCCTCTCTCTGCTGCTTCTTGTGCCTTCCCCCAGTATTCCCTTCCCGAAGTGATGGAGATCCGTGGTGCTGGTGCCATGCCAGTGCTGGCAGAGGCCGGTTCCCGGGGTCTCTCATGCGGACACGCTCCTCATCACAGTGTGGTCAGTGTTAGGGTTTGCTGGGGGCTTTTGTGCCTTTTGGTTTAAAATAGGACCAAGTTTCCAAGGGCCCTGGCAAGGACCAGGAGCAGGGAGGATGCCAGGTTAGCAGCTGGTTCCTTTTCATGGCAAAACGTACAGGTTTTGCTCAGCATCTCCTGGAGAATCCAATCCCAACAACTCAATTTTTTGACATAATTTAAATAAAAGTTGGTTTGTGCAGTCTTTGACAAGGTTGTCCCATCAGCTGCTTGTGGAACAGGATTTTCCCGTGATTTCATTGTTAATGATTGCATATTGCCATGGAATCTTTTCCCACTTTCTCACAAAACCCCCCTCACCACAGCAGTCCCCACCAATCCCCTCCTGGACTCTCCTGATCAGCAGAAAGGGGCTTCCCAAGCCCACAGAGCTGTTTAAAGCCCAGCAGGAATCCACTCTAACCCCAACTGCCTCAGTCAGTGCGGGGCTGGGTAATTTGGATGAGGCCGGCCCGACCATCGCGGCTGCTCCAGGTTGTGGCGTTGCTGTGGGAGTCGTTGCCATGGTGGAAAACCCAGGTTGAACCTCACGGAGCTTTCCCTAGGCTTTGGCTGGTCCCGCGCGCGGGGCAGCTCCCAACTGCCTCTGTTTGTCCCCCGCAGTGTTCACCCCACGGGTCATAGGGACGGCAGTGGCACGGTACAACTTCGCAGCCCGGGACATGCGGGAGCTGTCGCTGCGGGAGGGTGATGTGGTGAAGATCTACAGCAGGATCGGCGGGGACCAGGGATGGTGGAAGGGGGAAACCAATGGAAGAGTGAGTGCATCCAGATCATGTCCTGTCCTGTTCCTGCAGTGCATGGTCCTCTCTGTTCTCAACCTGCCCAGCCAGAGCGTAGGACACCAAGAGGGCAGGGGGACACGTCCCATTCTCTCTTGCTCTTTCCCAGCTCAGGTGACGGTGGGCTGTCATCTCAGGAGAGCCACCATGGTCCTGCCCAGTGACACACATGAAGGTGAACAGGAGCAGGCAGGCGACATCTGAGTCTGCACTTCCTTGAACCTTCATGCAGGGGACTGAAGCAGGAGTGGCTCTGCTGGTGAAGGGCTCAGCATCCTGGGGAAACAGCAGGAGATGGCTTGACCTGGTGTCCCTTGGGGTTTGCAGCACGGGGGACAGATTCTTCATGCCCTGATCCCTTATATGATGCAGACAAGCCATGTGCCCAGGCAATGTATAGTTGTTACCTCTATCCCAGATTAGGGTAATGGCTGCACCATTTGATGCACCAATCATCACCGCCACGCATTGGGATGTGGGTGCAACCAGCACTGCGCTAACGGCTCACTGGGAACGGCACATGGTGGCAGGGGAATAGTCCCAGCAGCAGGACAGGAGGTCCCTTGAGCTCCCCAGGCCCGTGCTCACCTCTCCGCTTCCCCGGCAGGTTGGCTGGTTTCCCTCTACGTACGTGGAAGAGGAGGGCGTGCAGTGACTGCGGGATGTGGGATGGATGTCGCCAGCGCCTGGAGTGAGCTGCTGCAGCCCGTGCACACTTGTCCCAGTGCCGTGGCTCCCATGGGACACGGCTGGACACCTCCCGGGACTGCTCCCGCAGACTTTAGCTGTTCCTCTGTACAGTGTGCGCGGCCACCGGCCTCGCTCCTCCTACGTGTATAGAAGATTGATGGTCTGTCGGATAACATTGGAGTAGCAGCTGCTGAAGAGTACCGGGAAAGCCGTGCTCCCCTGCATGGACAGAGCTGAGAGACTCTGTGCAGTGCCCACCAGAGGATGGGGTCCAAACCCTTGTCAGTAAAGGTGTTTAAATGCCACCATGGTGATGGTGGTGGGAGGGTGAGGTTGAAGGTTTGCCCCTGGGCTGGTGCCTGGGTGTGCCAAGGTGAGAATTTGGGGGTTTCTATGGGGAGGGATCAGCTCAGCCCCGAGGAGGTGATGTGGACCCACACACACTCTGCTTGGGGGGCTCCCCAGTTGGGGTTTCAGCAGCACCGTGTTGCTGCTGGGCGAGCGGCAGAGTGAGAACACCCGGCCTGGGAGCAAGGAAGGGCTGTTGCTCGTCTCAGAAGGATGCTACCCGTGCAACCAGGAGCACGTTCTGACCATCAGATGTAGGCTGGAAATGGATGTCCAGGTCAGACAGGAGGGGAAAGAGCCGCTTTGACACCCCCAGCCTGGTTTTGCTACAACTGCCATCAGTTCCACCAGCCTTGCTGTGGGCAGTGGGGACAGCCAGGGGTGCAAACTCCCACTGGTGAGCAGGAGGTCTCGGCACATTGCAGGACTGAAGATTTGCTCTGCCACACAGGGGTTTGGGGACCACCAGGAGCTCAGAGGGACAAACCCACTTGATAAGGGCTAAGGGATCAATTGATTGCTCTCGCAGAGCTGTGAAAGCATCTCTTCTTCTCCAGCTGCGTGCAGTGTTGAGGGCTGTGAGCATCGCCTCTCTTCCATCCACAGGCTGCTACTGCTGCTGCTGTCAAGTAGAGGTCCCTCTATCTTGGCATTGCTGCTGTCCTGAGAACTGTCCATCCGAGTCCGTTCTTTCCAAAGTGCAGCTCCAGGAGCTGGTAGGCAGAGCTGCCAGCTAGAAATCCCAGCCATCCTCTTCTGTCGGGAGCTGGTTTTGCTCTCCAGCTCCAGAACTTACTTCCCAAATGAAAATATGAACAAATACGTGTGTAGGAGTGTGACAGGGAACAACTTTTTTCTATCCAGTATCTGAGCCCCAGGGATGTCTTCCAGCCTCTCTGAGTGGCCTTTTGAGCTGGTGGTTCCATGCCCTGATGCTGTTCCCCTGTCACTAGTGGTGGTCCTGCCATAGGGCAGCTCTTGGCACCACACTGGTTCAGGTCTGGGAGATGCCAGGGTTGGGTGGGTGAGCAGTCCTGATGCCCTCAGTCCCTGGCATGGTGGGTACCACAGCTGCATCCGAAGCCTTGCTGCACATTGAGCAGCAAGGGATAATAAATGGAAGAGTCTGGGGCTCTCGAGGCAAAGGGAAGGATAGTAACTTGGAAATGAAGTGTTGCTGCTCAGTGACAAGCCCAGAGCAGCCACAGTTTGGTGCCCATTCATCCTGGAGCCCCGTGGGTGCCCCAGTTCTGGGTGCTGCAGGGCCTGGCTGGGTCAGATGCACGCTAGGGTCTGCAAGGTAATGGGGATGCAGATGGGACTCGGGGCTTCCCCAAGCTACTGTTTGGTGTTAACCTCTCCCAGCTTAGCTTGGGGTGCACTCAGGAGGAGCAGCCGGGTGGGAGCTGGTGATGCCCTGCTCCTCCTGTGCAAAGCAAAGGGCCCTTCTCGTTCTTGTAGCTGTGCTGAAGCCAAGGGTGTGTTTAAGTTGGATGGGATGCACGCGCACGCACACAAGACAAATGATGGCTCGTGTTACACCTCAGATCCTAGAGCCTTACACAACCCTCCTGTTCAATGTGGCCGGTTCTGTAAGGGCATCCCCCTGGACGAGCGCGTGTCCCATCACGGGGACCTTGGAGCCCCAGAGGGGTCCCCAACCCCAGCCGCTGCCCGTGCTCCCCTCCCAGCCCCTTCCCTATGGAGAGCTCCCTCCCGTGTTTACTGTTGTAAGAAACTTGTTAAAAAGATTGTTTTGTTTGTAAGTAATTATTCAGCCATTTGCCACAATATATATCTGTGAATAAGAAAGGGAAATGGTTTTTTATGATGGCGAGAAAATTGTATATATTTTAGTTCATCGCAGGTCATTCAAAATTGCAATGGGATACGTTGGAAAATAATATGTAAATTCCTTGGGTCTTTCCTTTGCACTGCACTAAGGGGGGTAGGGTGGAGGGGATTTAAAGATAAAACCGTTTGTTTATGGAATAGTTTATAGCTGGGAATTTGGAAATCATTTGGAATAGCTTGTAATGCTGGAACAGAAACTTTAGCTGCTACTTAGAAACCCTTTTGCATGTGTTTTTTTTTTAAGTTACCATACATCAAAGTAAATTCCACAACGAAAAAATAAAGTGTAATTTTGCTGATAGGGCTTTTCCCAGCCATGGTTTTCACCGTGCTGGAGCCTCGGGCTCGCGGGGGGTTTGTTGTCACTAAAGCCCCTGTGGCCGTGCTGGAGCTGAATGGACGGCGTGGCTGCTCTATGGGAGATGTGTGCTCCTTGGATGGATCCTGCCCGATTCCTGCCGCGAACCATAAGTGTTTGAACCCTGACGCCTGTCGGGTTCCCTTTGTCCCTGGGACAGCTGCCTGGTACAGTTGTCCCAGGCTCCTGCTGGCAGTGTTCCCAGGGCTCCTCTCCCTCCTGAGCTGAACCTGCTGCGGGGGGAGAGGAGGATTTTCCAGGGCTTTCAGTCATTCCCGAGTCTCATATTCCAGAATCTCCTCGGCCCTGCACAAAACATCATTTCCAGAGCAAGGAAAGAAATTGCACTTATAAAATGGCTGAGGCAGTGCTGGAGGTTTCACCCCAGAGCAGTGCACGAGGTGCTGCTGTGAGCTGTCAGGTCGTTTCATTAGCAATGTTCATTTTCCCTGCTCTTGGAGTCCCCAGAGCTTTGTCTTTCTTGGTTCGGCTTTCACACAGGATCAGCTGGAAGGTGCTGTAGCAATGAGCTGAGGTTGTTTACTCAGAGCAGCAGGACATGAGCTGGGCACTAGCTTTTGGATGCTGATTTGGAAGGATGCCGCTCAGCCAGTTAGCCTTGGTTGAGATGATGACCCCTTTCTGTTGCTGCTGCTCAGTCTGAGGGGAGCTCCCCAACATGCACCATGTGTGAAAACCAGGGTTTGGTACCGGGGTGCTCTCCTTCGTGGTGATCATTTGGCCCTGTGTGGGTCGGGATCATCAGGTGCCCATGGCACCACAACTGTAGCACTGGAGCCTGGAACCGCCTGATGGCTGCGGGAGCAGGTAAGTGCAGTGACCTGCTTCCATGCAGGGTCCTGCTCTGGGGGCAGCCCTGTCACCACAGGGCCTGGCTCCTGGCAGCGGGTGACCTGTAACCCTCAGGGGGTGGTTGCAGCCTGCGCCGGTGGGTGCCTCGACAGCCGGCTTTGCTGGCTCCAGGCCTAAACCTCCCCGTGGGGGCTGCACCAGTGCCGGGGCTGATGCCTCGTGGATAAATGGGACATTCATCGTGGAGCACAGCCACAGCCAGGTGCTGTAACCAGACCAGGAGCAGCACTCGCAGGACTGTTAACGGGAGCATGGCTCCAGCCTCGGGCAGCACAGCTGGCTCCAGCTGCTTGCAGCCCCTGCCCCAAGAGGGGGTGCCCCAGGCATGGGTTTCTTTCTTTACTCTGATTGTTATCCCCAGCAATGGCAGCTGCTGCCATAACCTCCCCATCAGGCGGGCTCGCCAGGCTCTGCCCCTGCTCTGAGCAAGCTGGTATCGCTTTCCCAGGCACAAATTCAGACTGTGGTGCAGGGCTTAGTGCGATGGGACACTGATGGCTGACACCTGAGGCTGGTCCCATGGTGATGAGCAAGCCTGGCTGGCGCGTTCCTGCATTACCCATAATATTTTCATTGGAAAACTGCAGCTGGCGCATACAAACCACTGTGCTCCTTCATTTCAGAATTAACCTAACAATTATAATGCAAAGATTGAATGGGGGTAGGTTCCCTCCACATCAGACTGACCGTCAAGGACAATAACCACCTTGTTCCTGCTCTGGAGCTGCATCAGTGCCCCACGGACTGCAGTTGGTGCCACTTTCTGCAGTGTCTGTCCTGATTTTGGGGAGCATGTGCCTGAGAGTGACATCTTCTTTGGAGTGACAGCTCCTCTGAGGATGACAGTGTCTTTAGTGTGTGCCATGCTTATGGTGCACCATGCTTGGGATGCACCTGTCTGTGGG
>JAVHNF010058447.1:90936-106556 GCA_034783455.1 Micropsitta finschii
AGAGCTCAGCTCAGTCTCCCCTGTTCTGGCAGGTTCAAGCCATTCCCCTTGGCCTGTCCCTACAGGCCCTTGTCCCAGGCCCCTTTCCAGGTTTCCTGTGGTCCCTTCAGGCACTGGAGCTGCTCTGAAGGCTCCCGGAGCCTTCCCTTCTCCCATGGAATAGACCAATGATTTGCAGCGCTCCCACATCGCCACGAGATGGAGCGAGAGCCCCGTCAGGGTAATCCGTTACCCGAGACGGGGGGGTCTCCTTCTCATCCCGCCGGGTGACGGAGGTGTCGGGGCCGCGGTCCCCCCCGTGTCCCGTGTCCCCAGGTCTGCTGTGGCAGCTGCGTCCCAGCGATGTGGAAGTGGAGCTGCTGGCGCACACGCGGGACGTGGTCAGCCGGGAGCTGCCGGCGGAGACGGGGCTGCACACGGGCTGGGTGCAGAACGGGGGCCTCTTCATCGCCTCCAGCAAACAGCGCCTTGATGAGTACAAGAGGCTCATGTCGGTAGGAAGAAGCCCCTCGGTGTGTCCCCCAGCCGGGTGCGATTCCGGGCCAGCCTCCTTGCCCTGTGAGACTGCTTGAAACAGGCAAAATGCTGTCAAATAGGCAAAATTAAATCCAGCCGTGGATTTTTACCCCTTCAGATAGCGGTAGCATCATTTCTCCAGCTGCACAGTCAGCTTGCATTGAGTGTGGCACCATATTTTCTGAAATCTGTGCAGACCATCCCATGCTGGATTTAGGGCTTCCCTTGGGCAGCAACTGTCTCATCTGGGAGATAAACGCATCCTACGGAGTCTCTTCCTCCAGCAGCAAGGGATGAGCAAAGGTTGTGGCTTTGTGTGGCTGCCTGCTTGAGCTCCTGGTTTTCTGTCCGTTGGCAGCTGGGGAAGGTGTATGGAGTTGAGTCCTACGTCCTGACCCCGTCACAGACCAAGGACCTGTACCCGCTGATGAACATCGAGGACCTGTACGGCACGCTGTATGTCCCCAAGGATGGCA
Organism: Micropsitta finschii; assembly: GCA_034783455.1. Classification (NCBI taxonomy): domain Eukaryota; kingdom Metazoa; phylum Chordata; class Aves; order Psittaciformes; family Psittacidae; genus Micropsitta; species Micropsitta finschii. The sequence goes on from JAVHNF010058447.1 coordinate 91,929, forward strand.
CCATGGATCCCGCTGGTACCTGCTCGACTCTTGCCAGAGCAGCAGCTGCCAGAGGCGCTATGGTAGTTCCTACTTAGCAATTAATGCCTGTTGACCCTGGGAGGAGATGTTATCCTCTGCCATCCCCATCTCCCCCTTTCCCACTGGAGCAGAGCTGCTCCTGCAGCATCAGGTCTTTACCCAAGAAGGGTGTTGTCCTGTGCAGCTTTGGTGGCTGTTTGGGTCACAGTGACAAAGCTGGTGGGAACCATAAGATCCAGGGGAAACATAGGTTGAAAGGAACATTTAGGAGCAAGGTGACGCAGTGCCCAGGACAGGTTCCTTTAGAGAGCAGAGGTTTTAGGGTCAGGTAGCACAATCTATTCCTTAAGGCAGGGGCTGCTAGCCTGTCTTTGGTGTGTTGCTTTGCTCATGTGGAGGTAAATAAACAACACCCTCTGCAAGTGCTGAGGCACAGAGCAGCCGTTTAAGTCTGCAGCTGGGGAGGGGTATGTTGCTCTCAGCACTAACAGCAGTAGCTGTTGGAAAGGGCCATTGCTGGACCACTGCTCAGATTCACCTTTCCAGACTTGGGGGCTGGGTATCAGGTGAGCTGATGTCTGCAGCCCTTGCGATGCTGCAGCGACTCTGCTGCCCTTCCTCTGCCACAGATCATCGAGAACTGCCCGGTCACCGGCATCCAGGTCAGAGCCGATGATTTTGGGGTGAGGAGGGTGTACGCGGTGGAGACGGCGCATGGCACCATCCAGACTCCCTGCGTGGTGAACTGCGCAGGTACGGGGCACTCGGCAGGTGGGGACGGGGACTGCAAGGCGGGGGGGGGCTCTGCATCCAGGGGTTCTGCCCCAGTCCCTGCTGCCCCGGCTGTGACCCACAGCTGCCATGGGGGGCCCGGGGGTGCTCAGCACCGGCTGCTCTCTGCAGGGGTCTGGGCACCAGCGCTGGGCCGGCTGGCAGGGGTGCACGTGCCGCTGGTGGGGATGCATCACGCCTATGTGGTGACTGAGCGCATCGAGGGCATTCAGGTGAGTCCCGCACGCTGCAGGGCCCTGCTGTGCTCCGGGGCACAGCGCTGGCTGCTGCCCCCTGCATGCAGTGGGGCCAGGTGGGGATGACCCCCATGGATCCCGAAACCTGTGGGAACCTCCCAAAATCCTGCCTGCAACACAGGTCAGGGCCTGCACCCGGGGAAGTGCACACCCAGCAGCTTCTGCTCCTAGCGGGACCATTGCACTACCCTTAGTAGAGTCACATTTAGTATTTAACAACGTTATGATGAGCAGGATAATTGCCTCATTTTTGATCTCAGTAGGATTGTTATCAGGTCCCTGGTGTGTTTGCTGTCTGATGGCAGCATTCATAAAGATGCCAAACACTTCCTGAATGAGCTGCAGTCCCTGGCAGGCAGAGGTGAAGTTCTCTGCATTTCAAAACTGTCCCAAGAAGTCTGTTCCTGTTCTTTGGCTATGGAGCATGTTCAGGAGCCAAAGGACACTTCATTCACTCAGTCACCAGGGTTTTGAGGGTGGCACATTCAGTTTCCATCCTGCTGACACAGTCTGTGTCTGACTTTTGAGTCCAAGATGCCTCATTTTGCAAAGTGCTGGTGCCCATGATGATATTTGCACCCAGTCACTTGCTGTGACAGACATGGTGAGAAGGACTTTGCAGAGAAGAGGCTGCATATTGCAGACCCCAGCACCTCCTGCTCCATCCACTTAATCCCATTTGTCACCATGACTCGCAGCAGGCCTTACACCAGTACTTCCACACCGAGTGCTTCTCTATCCATTATTCACAATAACAAATCCCTGATTCTTTGCGTGCTGCTGCCCTCATGTTTGCTGCTGCAGCCTCTGCAGAGCTGGGGCACAGAGCAGTGATGCTTCCCAGCTGGGATCAACCAAAGGGGCTCCCACTGCGCCCAAGCATTCCCAGTGCTGTGGATGCCATGGAGGAGCAGCAGCTGCCCTGTGCCGGGGCCGCAGCACAGCTCCTGCCCGCAGTGCTGCGGTTCAACAGCTCCTAATGAGGCAGGATTTGTGCAAGACCTGGCTTGAGCTCAGGTTCCTGGGAAAGCCGCTTTGCCCGTGGCTTGGCCGAGTTTTGACCTGGGTGCCTTCTTCCTGGTACAATGCGGGCATCCAGGTTTCAGGACTGAGGAAACCTCCACAGAGCCACCACTGCTCCCATCCTTGGCACGTCATGGCCACAGGTCCGGACCCTCTGCCCCAGACCCCAGCTCAGCCCCGCTGGGTGCAGTGGGTGATGCTGGGGTCTCCCTGTGGCTCTCGGCCCCTCTCACCCCTCCGCTCCCCCTCCCTGTTTCTCAGAACATGCCGAACGTTCGCGATCACGACGCCTCGGTCTATCTCCGTCTCCAAGGCGATGCCCTGTCTGTGGGTGGATATGAGTCAAACCCCATCTTCTGCGAGGAGGTGAGCGGTGCCAGGAGGTTTTCCGGGGGGGGGAGGCAGGTTCCCAGGGAGCCCACCTCAGAGGGTGCGTGCAGGCATTTGTGCCTCAGCCCCGTACCTGCAGTACCAGACATGGGAGAGCATCTCCCCTTTGGGTCTGCTGTGGCAGAGAAAGGAGATGCAAAGGCAACAGGAATGAGATGCAAAGGCTGTGCTGGGGAGATGCAGAGGCCACCGTGTGGTCCCTGCCCTGCTGCATCATCCCTTGTCCAGGTGTCTGAATTTGGGCTCGCTACAGACCTTTGGCTTGTCTGGGCTGTTCACAGAAACCCAAAGAAACCAGAGCCTACAAAGCAGCCTCAATTTCCTACAGCCTCCAAGGCTGCCAGAGACCAGAGGTTCTTAGGCCATCAGCTGTGCTCTAGTTTGTGTCCTGACTCCTGTTTCCCATCTTCAGGTATCTGAAAAATTTGCTTTTGGCCTCTTTGACCTGGACTGGGATGTTTTCATGAAACACATTGAAGGTGCCATCAACAGAGTTCCAGTGCTGGAGAAAACAGGCATTAAATCCACTGTTTGTGGGCCAGGTAATGCGACTGCGGTGCCATCAGGGTGGCTGCATTGCTCCAAGGATCCTGCTGGAGGCAAAGGGGGAACTTCATAGCCTGGGGAGAAGACAACTGAACAGAGAGAGAGTGCCCGTGGGCTGGCTGCAATGGTGTCATCTCCAGAGGGGTGGCATCAGGATTGGAATGTTCTTTCCGCTCTGCCCTTGCCTTCTCCTGAGCTCAGCGGTCCTGGGAAACTGCTGGGCATTGCAGGGTGGGAGATGCCTTCCCTCCTTCCTTTCACGTGGATGGGCGAACCCCTGTAAAACAGGGAGGAAGATTGCACACCTCTTCCAGGGCTCTGCCCTGTCCCTCCTAGCTGGGATTTGCACAGGGATCATGGTTGAAAACCCTGTAGGGAGCAGCAGCGGCAGCATGAGACATGGTTAGTGCAGGGGCCTTGGGCAACAGCAGCAGCAGCAATCTCTCAGCTGAATAAAGTAGCTCGGGTTCATGGAACTGCCCAGCAGAAATCAGTGAAGGTGACAGTCACAGTCATGAAATACAGCCCAGCTGCTGAAAAGACAGCAAACAGGTCTGTGCAGCCCCCTTCACTGGGGGCCTGGGAGGTATAAAGAGGCTGCTTCAGCCACTGCAGTACCTCACACACTTCTAGCTGGGGATTCATTCTGCTGCACAGGTTTTTAGTCTTAACCCTATCACCAAGGTGCTCTCCCCACAGTGCTGGTGTGCAGTGAGTGGGGGGCACGGCTACCCTGAGCCCCGGGTGCTCACCTTGCAGGGACAGGTGATGCAGTGCTGCAGGGGAGCTGCTGTTTGAGTGTCCTCAGAGCGCCTGTCCTGGCACATCCCCTTTGTCTTGCAGAGTCGTTCACAGCTGACCACAAGCCGCTCATGGGGGAAGCCCCAGAAGTCCGAGGGTTCTTCCTTGGCTGTGGCTTCAACAGCGCTGGTAAGAGAGAGTTGGAGGGATCACACTTGAGGCAGCCCCGTGGGCATCATATTCCCGGCAGAGCCTGGTACCCACAGCTGAGTTGGCCTCCTGGCCTCAGCTTGCTCCTTGCTTCTTCCCCCAGGGATGATGCTGGGAGGTGGCTGCGGGCGGGAGCTGGCTCACTGGATCATCCATGGGCGGCCGGAGAAGGACATGTACGGCTATGACATCAGGCAGGTCACCCCAGCTGCCGCGGGTCCCTGCGTGCTCCATCGCTCATGTCCCTCGTCCTTGGGTGGTCCTTGGGGATGGGTTTCAAGGCTGGATGCTGGCATTAGGAGTGGGTGTCTGGGCAGCATCTGTGCCGCAGCCTGTGTCCTCCAAGGAGCTGGAATCAATTATGCTCAGTGGCTTTAATGAATTTACACGTGGGCTTTATCTCATTTGCCTCATTCCGCTTCTATACAAACAGCTTCCATCAGACACGAGGAGATTGCGGTGATGGGAAAGGACAGGGTAATTACATTTGGGTTTTGTTGTTCAATTAGCACTGTGCCTAATCCTCTAAGTTAATAATCGGGGGTGATAATTTCAACAGGAGAAAGATTAGCTTCCCCCACCAGCATGACAGAGCTTTGGCTGTACAGGTGTTGGCTCTGTAATTGCTTTTGACTTCCTTGATTATACTTGATTGGGTTTGGGCTTTCTTACAGGGCTGCTAGAGACAGCAACCACCTTGTCAGGGACAAAGCCTTTAAAATCATATTGCTTGAGTGGCAAAGCTGGTAAACACCCCATTGACTTGGACTGGGAGGAGAGGGGAGTCAGTGCTGGAGGCCACAGAAATCAGCAGGAGATGCCAGCCCTTGTGTCTGGATTAGCCAAGCATCCCCATATCCCATCTGCCCCATCATCAGGCTGGTGTCAGTCCCGGTTTTTCTTTTGGTGACGATTACGAAGCTCCTCTTTCAATAAGTCCCTTTTCTGCACATTTAAATATTTGTGCTCTCAAAACACCCGCTTGTAAATATTTCATCTGGCAGCTGCTGCTCCTCTTGTCGCTGTCAGCAGCTCAGCTCATCGGGGAAGGGGCTGGGGCAGATGGGATCTGGGGATGCTCTGGTCATGGCTTTGGAAGCATCACTCGTGCTGCCGCAGCGCTCTTCCTGGTGCCTCTGCTCTGCACCCAAGCCGGGGGGGAGGCTGAAAGTGCTGGTTTAAAAGGCCCCAGAGATGACTTCTGTCTTGCCTTGGCCAGCTCCAGCCTCCCTTTCTCCAGCCCTGGGAAAGGTGCCACTGCTGCCTGGGGTTGCTCTCCATGAGTTATAGGTCTCTGGTAATAATACCCTGAGTGTGTGCTGAGCTGGCACATTCTTTCAAGGAGCTTTTCAGTTTGAAAGATGAAAATTTGTCAAAACAGATTTAAAATGCTTTGGGTTTTATTTATATTTCAACCTAAGGAGAATTGGACGAAAAATGGCTCTTTCTCTGGTCAGGGCTGTGTGAAGTGCTCTCTGGGGCCAGCCCCATGCTGAAGTGGAGCAGAACTAACATCGAGTTTCCTCTTCTGCTGTTTCCCATGCCCCAGCAGGGCCGGTTTCTGCTCCTGGTTGCTCTGGGGTTGATGTGCCTGGAGCAGGGCCGGGGAGCTCAGGCGCTGCGGCATGGCCAGCACCAAGCCCCCATGGTTCCTCTGCTCTCCCAGCCATGACCAGAGCACAGGAACTGCTGGTTTACACCACAGCAGCTCCATCCGCATCCGGGTCTGGCCAAGAGGGCCATGCCGAGGAGGCAGCCTGGGAGCTGGTGGGCTCATCCGGACCTCTCCCTGCCTCCAGGAGGTTTCACCGCTCCCTCACCAACAACAACCGCTGGATCCGGGAGCGTAGCCACGAGTCCTATGCCAAGAACTACTCCATCGTCTTCCCCCACGACGAGCCGCTGGCGGGGCGCAACGTGAGGAAGGATCCACTGCACGAGGTAGGACATGGACCCCAACCCAGGCTGCTGTGCAAGCGGTGATGGGAGACCCTGCAGCATAAAAGAGGTGGCCAGGAGAGGCTGCAGCCCTATCGCTCAGAGGCTTATTCCATTCACTGCCTGTCTGGTGTGAGGGCTGTGGGATGCTGGGTGCTCCCCACTCACAGTGCGGAGCGAGGCTGGGCCATGAGGAGGGCTGTGGGAAGCAGGGAGCAGCAGTGCCTCTGCAGGGACCGTTTGCTGGCATCCCCTGAGTCTGGGCTGGTTTTGCTCCCTGGAGCCGCCAGCCAGGGCTGGTTCCTGCTCTGCCTCCGCCAGCCACTTCCTGGCACACGCCTCTGTAGGTGAACACTTTTGAGACAAAACCTCCCATTTCCAGTGTTCACCTGCACAGCAGTGCTGCAGCTGCGAGTCCAGAGCCCACAAGCACCCAGCAATCCCGAGGTGCTCGGGGTGTCCTGGCGCTGGTGCCTTGTCCCACATCCCCTGGCAAGGAGCAGCCACTTTCCTCAAGCCCATTCCTGCTTGTCGCCAATTCACACCACGCCGCCCCCCTCCTGATGGAGAGCAGAGGCTCCAGTGGTACAGCAGACGTCCCTCCTGCCAGCCCCCGGAGTGTGCTTGACAGCTCAGTTGTTTTCTGTCACTGAGGATGCAATTTATTTCATAATAGCCCGTCTAATAAGCGATGCCCATTTGACTGACAGCCTGGTATTTATGCATGCAGCTCCAGAACATGTGCTGTGTTTTATAAATAGGCACTGAATCACTTCTGAAACGTTCAACAAAATCTATTCTTTTCCGAACAGAGGCACCAAACAAAAATATCTTAATGGATCCCTAATTAATTGCGTGCACAGAGATTTTCCTGAGAGCACAGAGGAGGGATGAGAAGGTTGATGTATAAATCTTAAATGTTACTGCATAATTACTCTTGTAAACATTGGGGAGAGTCTTCCGCTCTGGATTTAGCATCTCGGTCAGTAATGCCTGCACCGTGCGCTCTGGTGAGGTACACGTCTGAGCCCGATCCTGGCTGTTGAGGCAACACCTTCCTGGGGACAAAAAACCCAGGCAATTTGCAGGCAGTGTGGGTTTGCCACTGTTTTGAAAGGCAAACAGCAGAGGTGGTTGTGGCTGCTGACAGCCAAAGCCAAGGGGTCACAAGTGAGGTCTTGGGGAGGGCAGCGTGGGCTGCTCAAAGAGGCTGTTTTTAACCAGTTGTTCCCATTTCTCTGGCTTTGCTCTTGCAGGAGCTGCTGCGACAGGGCTGCGTTTTCCAGGAGCGGCATGGCTGGGAGAGGCCTGGCTGGTTCAGCCCCCGGGGCGCAGCCCCGGTGAGCACAGCCTGCAGTTCAGGGTGTTCATGGCACACGTTTTTGGGGGTATTTGTGGCCTGTGTTTAACCTGGAGGGTGCTGGCTGTTCGTGGCATGTGTAGGATGTGTCCTGTGTGTGCAGGGTGTGTGATAGGCTGCAAGCAGTTCCATGTCTCCAGAATGGGTCCAGAAAAGCTGCTGGGCTTTAATTCAGTTTAACAGCAGTGAGAGGGAGATCTGTGTGTGCACAGTGTGTGTGTCTGCCTGTTCCTCCACTAAAGACTGCATCTGCCTGCAGCACCCCCAGAAGACAGGCACTGATCCCACTTCTATGTATTGAGAAGAGTAGTGGGCAGGGATGCCAGGGAGGGGACCCTTCATCATGGGCAGAGATGCCGGAGAGGGAATCCATCACCATGGGCAGGTGCAGCACGGGCCCGTTCCTCTCCTAGCATAGGGTGCATGTGATTTGGGCAGCCCCTTGGCTTCAGCCTCACATCATCTTCCTCACTGCCCCCATCCTCCCTTTCCCCCAGGTCCTGGATTACGACTACTATGGCGCGTACGGCTGGGAGCGCCATGGGGACTACACCTACAACCAGCTGCTGGGGGACGAGTACACCTTCGACTTCCCGCCCCACCATGACATTGTAAGTGCAGGGAGGAAGCTCCCTACAGCCAAAACTGCTGGGCACACCTGGAGCCGGGGTTTAGAGGCAGCAGAACCCCTGCCATAGCGCTGCCTTAGGTGGAGTTGGTGAGGCTCAGAGGGAAGGAAGCAGCAAGCTTTACCCAAAACTGGGGAAAATGTTGCAGAAGTCTGGGAGAAGCGCATGGCCTGTGCTTGGAAACCTCAGCGGAGAGCTGTGAGAATTTCACTGCTGCTTTCCTGAGTAACGAGTTGCAACTAGCTTTGGGGAGAAATCCCTCTGTGATAAAGTTTAACTGTTACTATTGACAAGTGAGGTAAGGAGTGGGATCTTTGTATACAGGATGGCCTCTCAGGCTTGCTCCATTTAAAACCTGGTTTTCCACGTGTGTTTTGGAGCTGCACAGCCTTTGAAGGCACTGGGCGAGTGCTTGGTCTTAACATGCATCTTTTAACGTGCATCTCCCCTTGTGGAGTGAGGACGTGGCTCAGCTGCAGCAGTGTTTGCTCTACCTGCAGATCAAGACCGAATGCTTAACGTGCAGAAACGCCCTGGCTCTCTTCGACATGTCTTACTTTGGGAAATTCTACCTCGTTGGTCCTGAAGCAACAAAAGCGGCAAACTGGCTGTTCACTGCTGATGTGAGCAAAGCACCAGGTACCAGCTCTGCCCTGGGAGGTCACGTCCTACCCCAGACCACCCCAAACTGGCTTTTCTATCAAATGCTGTACTGCAGAGGGCATGGAAGCGTGTGGAAGTGACTGCTTTCCCTGCGTTCACCAGAGGCGGGATTCTGCTCTCATTTACGCAGGGGCAATGGGCCCTGAGCTGGGGGGTGAAGGTTGGGGGGTGTCTGCCCTCTGGCTCCAGCTGTGGCTCACAGCTGGAGATGTGATGCACGGAGTAAATCAAGTACAACTCTGTGCAGCTGTGGTTCACACAGGGAGAAGCTGTCCCCATCTTTGGGGCTGGGCAGCAGCTTATGGCATTTCTAAGGATGTACTTTCAGCTCCTCATGCAAACCCCAAGGGGAAAGGGCATCGCTCCTCTCCCGTTCCTGGTGCTGGGACATGCAGGGTCGGTCAGGGCATGCCCATGAGTGGCAGCCGATGTCAGGATGAGCACAAGCCTTCCTCTCCCCTTGGCTCTGTTCCGGGGCTGGCTGATGGCAGCGGTGCCGGTCTCTTCCCGCAGGCTCCACCGTGTACACCTGCATGCTGAACCAGCGCGGCGGCGTGGAGAGCGACCTGACCGTCAGCCGCATCAGCCCCGGGGCCCAGGCCTCCCCCCTGGCCCCCGCCTTCGAAGGTAAAAGCCCTGAGCAGGGGGATGCTGGATGCGGGTGCGTTTCTGCACCGCTGTGGGATCTCTGCCTGGGGTTACGCGTCTGCAGCTCAGCTCCCAGCCTTCCACAGAGACCTCTCCAGTCCCGGCAGCCGTGGTGGCAGGCTCGGTCCAGCATCTCCTCCATCCCCGCCACGCTCGGGGTGATCACATTTACCTAATGGCAGCCACCTGCTTCTCCCACCTCTGCCTCTTGGTCCCTGTAACCAGATTATCCCCCTTGTCCCCGGGGCCCTGCTGTGCTCATCGGTGTTATTGGGTTTGTGCAGCCCTGGCTGGCAGCTCTGACCTCTCCCCACGTCCTTATCAGCTGCAATAAAGAGGAATTGAAGCGGAGCAGAGCAGCCAGCCCAGAGGGCAGAAATGGCATTAGGCAGCAGCAGCAGAGGAGGAGGAGGGTGTTGAGCTCAGCTCCAGCAGCCATCAGGAGAGGGTCTCACTCCAGTGGGCACAGAGCCCTGTCCCATGCACTGCCACCTTCAGATTTGCTGCTTGGCAGGGTCCAGCCCAGCAGGGGTTGCAGCCCCAGGGCTGGGGCAGTGCAGGGGTGACCTCGGTGTGTTCACCCAGGGGTGGTCGGGTACCAGTGAACAATTCCCTCTCTGTGAGAGGATCCCACATTGCTCTCGTCTGGGCGCTGGCGGGGGCAGAGGGTGGTGGAAGCGGATGGCAGAGCTGCAGGTCTGTCGGGCCATGGAGGAGTTTAATTGCAGCAAAGTCTATTTTTCCAATGACAGTGGGTGGCTGCACTTGCTGTTGTTGTGACAGGCTATCAGAGAGAACTTCTGCAGTGGCAGGAGAGACAGAGGGAAGATTGATTCCACAGTAATCAGCTCTCAAACTCCATCCCTGGGGATTTTTCCAGCCAGGATTACTGATGAGATGAAATTCCTCCTCATACACAGAGCAGCCACTGCACTGATTATGACCCAGTCGCTGCTCCCACGGGCATTTCCCAGCTCCCTCCGTGCTTTGGCTTCCATTCTGTACTGGGACAAAAGAATGGATGCTTTTGCTGTTGGTCTCAAGGGACAAAGAATTTTTTCTCTTCCCGTGCTGCTCACACACGCAGAGGCGCCTCCAGGGCTCAGACAGCATCTGTTACCTTTTCTTCTTCCAGGTTTTAATGGTCATTTGTTTTTCACTGTGCTGAGTCCCACAAAAGGCAGCATGGACGTTAGCAGATCCCAAAGCCCTCCTTTGCCCCAGCACTATTTAACCCCCCTTTCATGGCAGTCCCTTGGGCTGTACAAGTGGGAGAGGCTCAGAGATGCAGCTCAGCCTCTGGAGAGCAAAACCAGCCCTGAGCTGAGCTGGGCATCACCTCCAGCCCCACTTTCTCAAGCCTGAAAGGCTGCTGGGGGGGTGTCTTCCAGGGGACGGCTACTACCTGGCTATCGGCGGGGCTGTGGCTCAGCACAACTGGTCACACATCACTGCTGTGCTGCAGGACATGAAGCTGCAGTGCAAGCTCCTCGACTGCTCAGAGGAGCTGGGCATGATGAGCATCCAGGGCCCCCTGAGGTGAGGAGTGTTGTGGGCCCTTCCTTGCACCCTGACCATGGAGAGTGGGAGGGATGAATGGAAGGATGCAGGGATGGATGGAGGGATGTCTCGGAGGAGGGTCCTGTGTCAGGCAGGGGTGGGTGTGAGCCCCATGACAACAGGCAATGCTCTGACTGGAGCAACACTCCATTTGCTGAGGAATTGGCATTTCTTTTGAGGCTCTCGCAGCACGAAGTCACCCACGTCAGCTCCGCTCTGGGGGGAGACCTTCGTCTTGCCAACAAGACAAGAAAGCACATTTAGTGACAGCCTTCAGAGCAGGGGAGCTGCATCCATCACCGCGGCTGTTTGCTGTTTCCCCACAGCCGCGTTGTCCTCCAGGAAGTGCTGGACACCGACCTCAGCAACGAGGCTTTTCCCTTCTCCACGCACAAGCTCGTCACGGCCGCAGGGTGCACGGTAGGATTGGGATGGCCCTTGAGCTGCCCAGGAGCTCTGTTCTCTGGTGCCCACCACCAGCCCGAGCATCCTTGTGGGGAGCTGCCTTCCTCCACAGGGCTCAGTGGGCAGCCAGGAGGTTTTGTTGGGGTTTTTGGTTAGAAAAGGCCAAAAAACCGTGGTAGGAGCAGGGTTTTCCCTGCAGTTGCCTGCCTGGTGCCACCTGCTCCCCCAGCCACCCAGTGGTGTCAGAGCCCAGGCTCGGCTCAGGAAAGGGACATGGTGACTTCTGGCTTTGCAGTGATGTTGGAGGGACAAGAGACGCCTCGCACAGAGCAGGGGTCAGCTCTGGTGATAGAGAAATTTCTCTGACACTCTAGAAACTTTCTTCATAAAAACACAGGGGCGATGCAAAGCGAAGCACGTCGGGTACTGGCAGCGAGGGCTGGGCAGCCTGTGGAGCTGCTCTATTTGATCACAGGAGAAGTCTGACAGCATTAAGCTTCCTGCGCAAGCACAGATCATCCTGCATTTGCCCAGACTTCAGGCTCACGTCAGTGGTTATACGAGAAGAGCACAGAAATGCTAATGCTCCATGCTGACACCTCGGGCTAAGCTCCCCGGAGCCAGGGCAAGGGGATGGAAGCTCTTTGGGATGATGGTGGAAAGCAGCACCGCTGTCAGCTCATGAGCCTGGGAAGAGTCAAGGAAGGGGGGGATGCTGCTGGCTCCTGCCCTGTTACCAATGCTTCTTGATTTGTGAGTAGGAGCCTAGTGAGGGTTTAGAGTGGTTTAACTAAGACACAGGTCTTGACCAAGTCACATTAATCCTCCAAACCATCCCCATCAGTGCTCCCTGTGCTCTGGGTGCCAAAACCCCACAGTATGACCAGTGTCACCCAATCCACCGTTGCAGGTTGTCCAATGCATTGCATTTCAGCCTCCACCAGTGAGCTGTAACCCTCCCCACGTCCTCCCTGTCATGCCTGTGGCAAGCTGGTAACATCTCATAATAACCTCCTAACTCCCTGGGAAAGGTGTATAAATGTTCCCTTTTCCAGAGTGTGATCAGTTTATTTGCATTTCTCTTTAAGTTTATACAAAATAATCCAGCTGGAACTCGCTTTAGACATCTCGTGGGTGCTTGTAAATGCCCTGACTCTCAGGAGAACAGCCCGAGGGCTGTGTGAGGGCTCTGGACTGGAGGGTCCCTGCCTACCGCTGGGCCACCCTTCGGGAGCAGTCCCCGCTGCACGAGGAGCACAGGAGAATCCATCCCACACTGACATCAGAGGGTTCTCAGGACACTGAGCTGACGCCTTCCTGACATTGTTGCTTTCCAGAGGCATTAAACTGAACCCAGCATCTTTAAAAAGTTATTACTGAGATTTTCATGCATTAACTCAGTAGGGGAACAAAATCAGCTGGAGTGAAAGGAGAGCTCCAGCAGAGCTAATGACTCTGGAAATTACTGACTGGTTTGTGAGTTTATATATAGCGACTCTCATTGTATTGAGCAGCAGCGAAAGGTCTCCCTTTGAATTTCACTGCTGGATACAGGGTGAAGTTCAGGTTTTCATTTTCTAGATACTTAAAATGCTTTTGAATTGCTGCTCAAAAGCCCAGGAATTGATGCTATTGCATCGCTCCGCTTGAAATCTAACAGAAAAACCTGTTCCCAGGGGAATTCAGCAGGAGGCTGGCAGGCGTGACTGAGCCCAGCCCTCAGCATCCCCCTTGGCCTCTGTGATGGGATGCGCATTCCTGCCTGGGGTGCACACATGGGGCACCCCAACCCAGCCTGGCAAAGTTAACAACTGGCACCCCAGTTTTTCCAAGGATTCCCGTTTCCTCTGGAGCCCTGCTTTGCCTTGCCATTCCCAATGGGATGCTCGGAGCTGAGTGGGTTGAGGCAGCTTCTCCCAGGAGTAACTTGCTCCTGAAAGTAAAGTGCACTTCAGCAGAGCCCTGGCTGTGAGCCACAGGCAGGGTCAATGAGCCAGGGAGGAGGCTGTCAATCCCAGAGCATCTCCCGTCGGGATGAGGATGGCAGCTGGCTGCAGCGGCTTCAGCTCTGCCTGCTCCCTAATTTCGACGGCACCTTTGAGTGTAGTGAGAAGCTTCTCCCTGCCCCTTGTGCCTTGTGCAAAGCTGTTGCCAGCCTTTGTGCTTCGGTGTGGGGACCAAAGGGTGGCTCACAACTTGTAAGGGGGCTCAGAGTAAATTCCCCATCCCTGTGGCATTCCTTCCTCCTCTCCACTTCCACTGTAAAGGTTAAGGCGTCTTAAAACCTGCCCTAAATTCTGCTTGAGGACGTTATTTCTGCAGCACTGGTAAAGCCCGTGGGTGCTGGGGAAGGCAAGGATGGGTTTGGGTTCTCAGCCAGTGCCTGTGACCATCCTCACAACAGAGAGCCTGCTCAGCCCTTTGGTACTTCTTGTGCCTGTCACTGCCTCTTGTTGTTTGTACCTGGGGTTAGAGAGCAGAGCTGACACCAGCTCCTGGTTGCAGTAAGAGCTCAGCAAAGGCAAGATGCAGCGTCTGTCCCAGAGACAGCCGGAGCCAGTGTGGGCAGGACAGAACCAGCCTGGAAGTCCATTTCCAGATGGACACTGCTTTGGTAGGTCTGCGGATCACAATCTAGTGTGAAGCTTGAGTTACGCTCTTTCCCAAAGTGAGGCATTCATTTGCAGTTGATGTGCATCTGAAGGGAAGATCCACAGGGGTGGAGAAATCCAAAGGAATGCGGCAGAGGGGAACACAACTCAGACTCAAAGGCCATCTCCAGGGTAGGTGCCTGAGCTGGGGTGGGCCCAGCTGGCCTGGAAAGCTCTGGAAATGCAGACTGTTTCAGTAGGGACAACAGGAGGGTGCAGTCAAGCGTGATGAGAAGGGGGATGAGCACAGGCAGGGCGATCTGAGCACGGCCCAGAGGCCTGCAGGCGGGCAGGCACATCTCCCTGGATGAGGCTTCCCCCGAGAAGCACCAAGGCCGCTGTGCTGGTCTGCTCATTCCTCTTTGGAGCTTCGTGCTTTTTTGAAGCTGATTTGGCAGCAGAGAAATGACACTTTGGGACACAGCCTCCGCTGGGGGAACCCGAGCATCCCCCCAGGGTGAGCGGTGCGGGCTGGGAGCGCAGGGCCTTTGGGTGCTCTGCGCTGAGAACACCACCCCAAGTGGAGTCATCCCCAGAGGACAGCAGCCACAAAGTACCCCACAGCAGGACAGTCCTGCTGGGGATTGGCTTTCCCCTCTGATGGGCTGAGCTGGGGAGATGCAGGGCTGGGGGTGCACGCAGGCTTTCTTCTGGCGTTGATGGATCAGTAGAGGGAGACAAAACCTGGCTGGAGCGGAGCATCACAGCTAATCCCAGCCTGGGTGGAGATGGAGCCACCTCTAACCCCAGCCCACATGGAGATGGAGCATCACAGCTAACCCCAGCCCACATGGAGATGGAGCATCACCTCTAAC
>JAVHNF010058449.1:12973-24689 GCA_034783455.1 Micropsitta finschii
GGTAATTTGTTTTACACGCAGAAAATAGAGTTTACAATTTGAAATAAACAAATCACTGCTTTAAACAGTGTAGGAGAGAGTACACTACTTCAAAAATAATTGCTTGTTTACATGCATTTGCTTGTTGGAAACAATTAACAACTAATTGTTAATTTAGAACAACTTTCAAATTGTTGTGCTGCTTTTCCTGCATTAAAGGAAATAATTTAAAGCCCCCATGGGGTCAGCCTGCTGCTATGCAGCATGTTTACTGTTGCCATTAGCTTTTTGGTAAAAGTGCTGCTTCTGTCTAGAGGCCACAAATCTTGTTTGTGCTTCCTGTTGCAGAATGTTTATTACACAAGCAATCAGCAGCTCCATGTGGGTGTTCTGAGTCCCACTATCGACGATGATGACAACAGATGCCTGGTGGATGTGAACAGCAGGCCCAGGCTCATTGAATGCAATTATGCCAAAGCCAAGAGAATGAAGCTTTACTGGCAGTTTACTCAGGTAATGCTTACTCAGCAGACATTTCAGAAAGTTCTAAAGCTCTCTTTTTGTATCCGAAGTGTGAGTAATCTGTTCACTAACAGACTAGAACCAGATTTAGCCTTGCTTTCTGTGCACAGAGCCAGGAAGCTGTGTTTGTGTTTGATCCCCACCTCAGGAGGTTATAAAATTTGTATTATACTTTCTGAGTTCACAATGAATAATTTGTTTCTAAGGCACTGTTATTTCTAAGAGCACTGGTGCAGAATTCTGTCAATCAGAAGAAAAAAAACCTAACAAACAATAAGTTATTTTAGAGCCCAATGCAAAATAACCTATTTAGAAACAAGGAACAGAAAGCTTACTGTTTGGTTGTTTATTTAGAAGTAGCAACTCAGAAAAGGGGGTGGTAGGTCACTGGTAATAACAGCCTCATATTGAGTTACTTTTGCATGTTCCTTACTTTAAAAAGCTAATGTGTTGTGTGTGTGAAAGAGAGATAAAGAGTGGCACAAGTAAGTGCTGATCAGTGATTTCACAGTGGTAAGAATGCTGGACACTTGAGTCCAGACCTGGTGTCAGCACTTCTTAACTTGATTGAGAAATACAAAGGAGAACTATAAAGAAGCTACAAAACTTCTGGGGCTAGAAAAGCATGCTCTGTGATGCAGTGCTTATGGAGATCATGCTGTTTCGATTAGCTAAGAGACAAGCAAGGTGACTCAAAGCGTATCAGTGTTTCCACAGAGGGATAGAGGTTACCGTGAAGACAAACCAAGTTCCGATGTTTAGAAGCTAAAGATACTCCGATTTAGTCTCTCAGAGGAAGGAAAGATTTTCCAGTCAAGACACTGGAAGTTAACAGTGTCAGATACTGACATGGCAGTTGCTTTGGATAAATAAACCAAAATTACAGTACTTTGTACACCAAGTACCTCCTTCTGCTTCTGAGAAAAATGGAACAGCTAGCGCAAGTTTGACTGCTCCCAGTTGCTCCTCAGCAGGTTTAAGCCTACAGATCTAGTTGTGCACTCCAGCCCATGGGCTGAGGCTCACCATTAAGGTAACTTATTCCTGCATTTAATTTTTCTGTAATGTCCATGTGGGTTTGCAAGTACCTCTTCTGACAACTCATTAGTTTCTTTTTATGTGGCTTCAACAGCCATGACAAATGTATTTTGGGCCATTGGTAATACAGTTCAGCATCTATCTTAGTGCAGAGTCGTTTGGACACTAATCAGTAAGGCATACTATTAATATAATTTGTATTTATGTTTCAAGTAATCCAGATCTTTGTCTTTAAAGGGTAACTCTCAAGCAGCAGACCTTAAATCCCTAACCTGGAAAGACAGCCCAGCTTTTCCCTTCAGTCCCCTCAAGGGCAGAGCTTTAATTACATCTTCTCTCAAATTTTAACAGTAGTCTTGTCATAAGGGGGGCCTCACTGTGGCCATCTGTGCACTGACAGTACCATTTTAAGGGAATATAATTAAGATATTTAAATCATATTTCAGTAACATTTTAGTACTGTCCACCTATTTAGGGATTGCTCCCTGTAACCCAATCCTTTGGTGGCAATTAAATGGTTTCTGCTCCAGGATACTGGTGTATTTTGTAATACTGATGATGTTAGTTTTGGTTTAGGAGGCAGCAGTAGAATGCATTGATAATTTTACTATCCAGAGCTTCAAAAATGGTATTTAATTAATTAGGTTTATTTATGTCTGTATTTCCATTCCCTGTTCTAAATATGACCTCCCAGTGAAGCTACAGTGCTGTTAAACTAGATTGTACAGTAACAGTACTTCAGTCTTCTACAAAGAAACTTCCACCCAGGAAAAGTGAAAGCTAATTAGTTGTTTCCTTACGATAAATTAAGAGACAAATGAAATAATTAAAAGCTTTCTGTTCAGAAAGAATTTTGTTATTGCCAATGCAATTAAAATGCCGTTATCGCTCAACATACAGCATGGTGCACAGCCCCTCATACATTCTGTAAGCTAGAAGAAAGCCAATGAAAGTAATCAAGGCTTGCCAGGATCAACTGATGAACTCCCTTTGAAATGCTCCCATTAGTTTGGTGACAAGTTTCTGTGAATAGCTGGAAGCTGTCTTATCTGAGAGAGTCTTTTGTATTGCTCTTTTAAAGCTCTGGTATTTCTTTTCCATATTACACAGTGAGCAGAACTCTTGAAAATAAGCAGGATGTAGGCATTGATGCTTGTGTAGTTTTGAAGTTTGTGAAATATAAATTAAAATGTAGATGCTGACCATAGCTTTTTATAGCACCTTCCTTTGCTGCAAGTACGCTTTAACTTCTCTGGAAGCCTTTCAACAAGACTGACTGATTATACAGGTAATTAAAAATACAGCAGTGCAAGCGGAGAACTGCCTCAGAAAGGGAATGGCAAACAGACTTTACCAACCAGAGTACAGTAAACTAATTGAACTAGATTTTCCTAACTAGCACAGAAATCAGTGTTTGCCCTGCATTCCACACATGTTGAAATGTACTGAAAGTAGAAAATAGGGCTTATCATCAGCTAGTGGACAAGTTCTTGCTTCGGTAGATCTATTACAGATTTAATTCTTAATTTGCGTATTTGTATGATTAGAAGCGTGTGCATGCTCACATACAGACGTGTGTGTGGATGTGTATCAAACTTTATTTCTTTAAAAAACTGTATCTTCTTTGGTTTTAGAATTCTAAATTACATGGCTACTGTAACAGTGGTGGTAAAGAGCTGGAGTCAGGCACTCAGGTGTGCACTGCTGCCTTGTGAATGGAATAGTGATTTGATGGACACTTGCATGGAAGGAACCACCACTGGTACTTCAAACATTTTTCATTACACATCATGCTGGCTGACTGGACAGAGGCCTTGAGAGATGCTGCTATCTTTTGGTACAGGACAAACTTGCATTGAGCATTCAAAGTCTGTAAGATGTGTTTGTATAATCAGGAGTTAGCTGAGCAAATTTCCGGGCTCCAGGATTTTGTAAAGCTGCCAAATGCGATGAGACCAAATAAAATTTAGGCTTCAGTTACATGCTTCCTTCCAGGCTTCTTCAAGAGATTATAACTGTAATTATGGCAAATTATGTAAATTAGCCCTGAAAAGATTCCCGTCAGCTGGGTAGTGTTCAAGAAATGTTATTGTTCAGGTTGTTTGTCAAATCTTCTCTTAGGAAATGCTTATTTTGGGTGTATTTTTAATGCTGAAAAGTCTTCTAGGTGTTTGACAGTTTACCTAGACCGGTCTTGTCTCACCACTTTTTCATTTAATCAGAACAAAATTAGACCTTATAGCAGCATCGTAAGTGATCATGAGAAATGACACAAGGCAGAGAGGATAGAGGCAAGAACTGCATAGAAGTAAGTCAGCATTTTACTAAAATATTAAACATGATATCAAGGAAGCTGCTCTGGCATCGTGAACTGTGAGGTAAGTGAAACCTAACCTCAGTTCCCTCTGCGTCCCCCTTATTTAGTACTAAACAATTAATCCTGCTCGCACCCTGCGAGTGCTTTATGGCAAGGAGGAGGTGCGCATGCAGCGTGCTGGCAGAAGCAGCCTGTTCCCCCACGCAACAGAGCCTTTGCAGGAGGCACCAGGTGAGCAGCACATGTGCATGGCAGTCACTGCCCGTGGGCTCAGTAAAGCTGCCATCCTCAGGCTGCCTCAGTGACTGTCTGCCATGGGCTGCTGGGTAACAAGGAAGGTGCTGAAATGCAGGAGATGGAGGGCAGTGCACCCGGACACAAAACTCCTTGGGACATTTTTCAGTAGACACTACGGCCAAATCCATGCTCTTCTGAGCTATCTGGTACTGTTAAGTTTGTTCTGTGTACTAACAGAACATTCTAAATGGGTTTTTTAATTGGTTTGGGGTTTTTTTTAAGAAGTTTCTTGGTCTCCAGTCTGATTACTCAGATTTCTTGCTGATGGAAAGGCAGGCATGACACAATGCCTGACCTACAAGTGAAATTCATGTCTACATGCATGACCCAGGTGGCAGAAGTCATCTAGAGGATGCTTTATGGAACATTAGGACTCCTTCAGCAGCATAAAAAAGGCAAAAGGATGATGTTTTTCTGTAATTGCTCTTTACCTTGAAGTGTGTTCATGTTTATATGCAAATGTGGCTGTGACTGTTTCTTAGGCTTTTAACCAGACTAGCCATACCGTCACTGCTGTTGTGAGAAACATGACAGTGGAAAAACAGGTATAAGAAAGGACATGAGGCAGAGCTAAAAACTGAAGAGATTAATCCTTTCAAGGCTGTTCCATGTTGAATTCTTTTCAATACAGCAAGCTGTGTTAATTTATGTAATTAAGATTCCAGCGTGGATGCCATACAAAGATAACAGTACGCATCTGTAGGAACAGACAGCCCTCATGGAAGGGACTGGTCATGCAAAGCCTGGGCTCAAGCACTGCTGTGTACCCTTATCCACTGGCACTTGCACCTGCCTGCGATGCTGACATAGCTTTTATGTGTTACAGAGAACTGTGATTCTAGTTAGTGTTGGAGGTGTCCATAGGAATCTTCCAGTGGGTGGTTTATGCTTTCCTGAGAAGCTGTAAATAAGAACTTGTTGCTGCCAACTCTACTTACCATATGTATGATTTCCCAAATATCATAGTAGGAATTGCTTTGGAAGGAGAAGGAAAGACAGACAAGAGCAAACGAGACGAGCAAATTAATTACTCAGTTACAGTATTCCACAGATAAAGGTAATGATTCAGATCTCATTTAATTAAATTAATTTAATAGGTATTAAGTAATAGACAGATTAAGTAGTCTATGTAGCTACGTAAAGAAACAACGGACCTTACAATTACTGAAAGTATTTATGTCTTATCCCTCCTACATATTCTGGCCTTCGCCAGACACTCATCCTGAATTGTTCTTCCCTGCCTTTATTCTACAAAGTCAAAGGATGTGCAGTACTACTGCTAGCCAGAACCATTACCCACAGCTACACCCCAAACAAGTAAGCGAATGCACGGTGCAGGCTGCATGGTGGGATTAAACTGGAGGCCTGTGAAGCAAGCAAAGAGTCCGTACCAATTTCATCTGCCCCCTTGCTGAGCATACCTTCCGCAGAAGTGGAGGCTAACACCATTAAACAGCAGTTTCCTTCTAATGTCCACTCCCAGTTCTCAACCTGTACATTAGCCAAGGACATCGATGTACAGGAGGGATTCATTTTAGTAGAGTTGTGTGTCTAAGGGAACAATGGTTCCCATGAACTTCTTCAGATTCTTCCATTATGAGAGCCACAGGGTAGAAAAACTGCATCATTAATTTATCAGGAATTTGAATTTATGCTGTACTTCTAACCCCAAAGGACACAAGCACACTCAGTATGTATTTGCAATATAAGATACGCTGTACTGCCACACAGCTTTGTAATTATGCTGTGCTTGTCTGCCTGGCAGCTCAGAACAGTAAGAGATTCTGATCCTGTTAAAAGAAACAGGGATTTTGATCCTGCAGGAGAAACATAAAAACAGAGCCTAATTATTCAATTAGTTGAGCCAACAGACTGCGTTAAGCCCCGTATTTTTACTGAGGTTATCTGATTTTTAAATAACCACCCTTGACAAGTGTCAAGTTTTAAACCTCGACCACAAAAGAGCATTTCCATGAGCCCCAGGGGCCCCCATGCAGTGTTGGTGTGTGGGTCCAGTATATCAGCAGCAGTTTTTTCTATACCTTTACAAACCTTTACCTGTCTTTGATCAAATATTGCCCTAACTTACCAGTGTTTAATATTTTAGCTAACTGGATAATTGCACAAAGTGTTATAGCTGGAGGACAAGGAACCCGAACCATTGTTCTGCTTAGACATCAGAAAGTGATACTTAAGTGTTTTAATTTTTGGTTTGCACTAGTAAATTTGTCCTTAATTCATGTGCAGCTTAACCAGTGTTCCTGTCATACTGAACACTCTCTACAAGCAGGTGTATTAGAGTAAGGATTTTTTATACTCTGTGAACAATGTCTTACTACAAGCCTACAAACTCTTTAGTCCCATTAATACAGAATGTGATGGTTTAGAAGTACAAAAATCTGAAAGCATTATCATTCTCCATTTTGAATACTTCCACTTAAATATGAAAATGTATATGCAAAATAAGTCCAGAAAAAAATAGTAAATACAAATATTATTATAATGTGTTTTAACAGCTGGTGTTAAATTCGCTTTCAGTTATTGCTGTAGGTTAGTAGTAACCAAAATTTCCTTGGAAAAGCTCAGTGTTCTATTTGGAGTAGTTTTCTAGTAGCAAGTTTTAATCTTTGCAAATTAGGTGTAGAACTTGTCAGCTAGAAAGTATGTGTATGAATACAGCAGTAAAATAAGCTTTTAAAGGGTGCATTTCAAGTCTTTCCCAGCATATTGCATTATGCAGCATTTATTCTCCTGAGGACTACATTTAAGCTCCAAAGACACTTGTGCTGAATTGATTTAGAAGAAAGTTAACACATACCCATGTTTTTTTCCTCCAAAACAGATACCTTATTTGCATATTTTAGCATATAATTTTAAAACCCACATTTATTTACAAAGAAATTATTTGTTCTGGTCCCACCTGATTTTTCCAAATTGCAGATGTCCAGACAGGCTCCATCCAAAAATCACAGATGACAGCTGCCGCTGACAAGGTACTGCATGGCATTGTAATGACATGTATGCGAAAGAATGGCCAAATCCAGAATGTTTTCTACAATTTGACCAGTAACCAACACGTCCCAAGAAAAGGGGCTGGGTTTTGGGAGATTGAGCTCTGTTCTTAGTCCTTCCTTTGCATTACTGGACCAGTCACTTCTTGGGTTCTGCACTCCTCAGCTGCAAGACAGATGGAATTATTTTTATCTTTAGCAAACATAGTATTATTTCTAATTTCCCAGGTGAAAACAAAACTCTGTCCTGATCGAGTCAGTACAAGCTGCATCTTTAATTCCAGTGGAAACAAGAACCTGTATGTAAGCAAGTTTGGGCTACCAAATAACACCCTACAAACCAAGATGCAAATGCTTGAGAAAAATGTTCACTTGGAAGGCAATTAAATCAGGATGCCATAATTTATATATATATTGAGAAAAAAGTTTGTTACTTAGTGAGATGATCAGGCCATCAAGTTTGGTATCCTGAACCTAACTGGGACAGTATGCTGTATAACAGACAAAAAATAGGTTATTTCCATTGTCTGTATAAACTGTGCAAGGTTTGTGCAGCAGCTACAAGGAGATTGCTTTCCCAGTATCAGTTAGCATCAACTAACAGATTTGTGTGGTTACTAGAGAAAAAGTCATTTTAAATAACTAGATACTCTGGCCAGAGTCCCAAAAGCCCAGCCTAAATTCCCATGCTATAATATGTAGATCGATTGCAATACTAGTGCAAATTCATTTCTTAATTTCTTCAGTTGGCACTCAATTTATTTCTTCGTCTCCAGAGATTGGTTTAATCATAAGCATATAATGACAATGCAAAGAGTTCAGTTTCTGGGTTAAAATTAGTTAGGAAGCCTTCATATTGAGCACTCAGATTAGAAAAACCCAGACTAATTGAATACACCACACACACACAAGAGGTAAAACTGTCATTCAATATTTTTGTTTTCCAAAGGAGTTACATTTTAGTAAGATTTAAGCCTCACAAAGAAATAGGAATGCATTTTTTCTCTCATCTAAACCCCATAAATCTTTGGGAATCTGTTAAGATGTCTGCAGGAAATGTCTCATCTTTCCTAGGGAAAATATAAAATCTTGGGGTTTCTAATTGTGCCAAAAGCAGGTTCTTACTTGTCTGGCTGAAGATGAATAACTAGGTATACCCTATGCTCAGGCTGGTAAGTAATAATGTGGACTTTTCTTCTTTGCATTAGTTTTCTAGATATGCTATGTTAGAACAGTATTTTCATCCATAAGGAG
The DNA here is from genome assembly GCA_034783455.1 of Micropsitta finschii. Taxonomy (NCBI): domain Eukaryota; kingdom Metazoa; phylum Chordata; class Aves; order Psittaciformes; family Psittacidae; genus Micropsitta; species Micropsitta finschii. The sequence continues at coordinate 21,392 of JAVHNF010058449.1, forward strand.
AAAAAAGATAAAACAATAAGGCAGTAAGGTGTTCCTTGGCATAGCCTCCAGGTGCATGCTATGAACAGATTTTCATTAGCAAGCTAATATTGCTTCTTTTGCACACTCAAAAATGGCAAGACATGTTAACAAGACTTTCACCCAGACAAGCAATGCAGAACGAGCCTTAGAAAGCAACATATTTGGGCCAGTTCTGTGTAATGTCTTTACCCAGGCTGCCTAGGGAAGTAGTTGAGTCACCATCCCTGGAGGTATTGGAAAGACCTGGTGTCGATGGCACTTAGGGACATGGTTTAGTGATAGACTTGGTAGTATTAGGTTAACAGTTGGACTCTGCTCTTAAGGGTCTTTTTCAACCTAAACAATTCTGTGATTCTGTATACAGAAGTGATGCTTGCTTCAAAACCAATCAAAAAGGTGAAACCTAAGAATACACAATTTGCTACATCACAGATCAGAAAATTAATTAACTAGATTAATTATTTTGTCTAGAATACTGTCTCAGGCAATGGTCAGCATTTGCTGCTTCTCAGAAATGAGCTGCATTCTGAGCCAGCAGTTAACTATAGCACCAGTAGGATTCCCTTCTTGACTGCTGATGCTTTCTCTTCAGAGAGACCAACATTTGATTTGTCTGAATGATCATCTTGGCATGCCTATAGAAAGTTGTTTTATCAACCCTCTTAGAATTAACTCAGACCACTAAAAACATCTGGTCAGTCACTGAACATTGATGCCTGTGTCCATTAATTTAATTTTTTTAATTAAAAAAATTAAATTTAATTAATTTAACAGGTTTCCTATAGCCACATTAATCACAGTTATAACAAATTTCTAACTCTAACGATCCTTTTTTCCATAGAAAGTTTACTTACCACCTTCACACTGGCATTCACAGCTATTCATACTTTTGACCACTGAAGTCAGATCCCACTAATTTTCATTTATATCCTAAGCAAAGTCCTAATTTTACTTCATTTTGGTATATTTTGTAATTCTCCCAATCTGAATATTTCATCACACTTTAAACCATCTCTGTTGCCTTTCTTTGTCTTCTACTTTAGACATCTTGAATCAAGCCTAGATCAGAGCAGATAAGTCAAGCCTGACTTGTTTGCAGAAGTTAGTTATATATAATGTCAGAAACAAAGAGGAAAAGGTAACTTTTCTAAGCTTTTCACAAAATGTATTTCTAAAACATGCAAATAAAGCCAATATATCCAGCACACCCATCTGTTTCCCAGTTATAGCACAATATTCTTTCTCTATGGAGGCAGCTACTGTATGGCACAAACTCTGAAAAGAAAGATTGTCTTAGGAAAAAAAAAATAGAATAAAATTACCTTGCAGAAGACATAGGTGCAGAACATTAACTTTGGATTCTTTCTTATTGGCCAGGTAACTTGCATAGTATAGAAACACATCTTAAGTTCTAATTCAGAACTTCAGAGCATTCGCAACTAGTCAGAGCACCTAGTAGCCAGCTACAACTCAGTATAGTAGGTTCTGCATTTAGTTTCCTGTTTGGTTGTGGTTTTTTTTTCCCCAAGTAGAACAGTAAGTATTAAATGACAAAAGCAGGGTGCAGGAGGCGCACTTAACAAACAGCAACCCCTTCAGTAATGAGAAAGAAAAATCAGAAAATGTCAACCTGTAAACCACCTCTCACCAACAAGTACTGCTGGAGCTTACTCTTTTATGGGTGTCAGTTCTCAAAAATGCATTCAGTTTATTTCTAAACGAACTGGCCTGTTAACTTGTTACCCAGGACAACAGCTGTAGTCAGAAAAACCTTGCACATCATTATCAACTGCTTAGCATAAAGCTAGTTTTAACATTTCTACAAAGGACTTACTAGGTAATCCTAGTTATCAGAAGAGCAACATAATAGTGTTCAATAGCTAATTTAAACAGTCGTACTGCATACCTAGAATATTTGTTTCTGCCAACGTTCTTTTACTATGTCAGAATGATTTCCTGGCCACAGTAATGACTCATGTTTACTTTCGGAAAAATCCCTAAGGATCCTCCTGGTCTGGCTACTGTATTCTGCTCTAAAGCCTCCTTCATTTTTCTGTTTCATCACCATCTCCTGTAGTAAACTGCAATTTCAGGTATCATATCCTAAAGAGATTCTTTGTATTTCAGGGAAGGCTTGAATTTATTTCTTTGCAAGGTATTATTTTTATAATCTTTTTGATTTTATTTTTTTATTTTTTTAATCTCGCTATTAACAACGGGGCTTTGTAATCTTTTATAAATCTGTGACAAAATTGTGTGTGGAAAACATTACTGATGGGTAGAAATCTGCACATTCCATTTCTGATTTTTATGCTGTTTCTCTGTAATTTGTTTTCTTCTCCAATTACATTCTCTTTATGAAACTGCATTTCCTTTTGCCAGGAAATTGTTTTATTTAAATACTGTAATTAACAGCATTGTACACTTCCTGAAGATGTAACTACTACACCTTTAGAGGGCTCTGCTCAGAACCTAGTGTTCTACATTCACATAGCCAATCTAGGTTAAAAAAACCCAAAAGGATTGCAGAGTGCACTGGTTACTATAATCTGCTTTGGACACACAGATAAGGCTGCATCATTTGATCTATCACAGCTGCAGGATTAAAAAATTGTTGCACAATATATAAATTTATCATTTATGATTACGTAAAATTTGAACACTCAGAAGTCTTGGTAGTGGAATGAAACAAACTGTGATGTAGACACTAAACTGCTGTAACGGCTGAATGGTATGTCTAATTCCATTGTCAGAGGATGTAGGGCCAGTGCTCGGATGGCTACCAGACAACCTGGCTACCAGAACCTGAGTGCAGAAAGAAAAGTGAGGAGGAGGGAAGAATACAACTTTTTTCCCTTAAGCAATGGTCTGGCTGATCCCAATTATAACTCCACCTAAGTTCATGTTGTACACAGCAATTAGCTTTGGTTAGTATTGCAAAAGTAAGTTCACATTGAAGAAGCACTGGTAAAAGATTCTAGTTTGCCTAGCCAATAGCAAACAGTGATCTAAAGAGCTGACAGACAACATTTCTGAATATGTAACGCTGTTGCTATACTGTATATAATATATACTGTATATAATATATACTGTATAATATTTCACACACATAATAGCAGTTAAATGCACCTTATTTTCACAGTAGCCAGATGAAATATACGAGGTGCTAAGTGCCCTTGAAGAAGGGCAACAGCTACCAATATACTTCACTGAGAAATACTTCAATTTAAATAGTTAAAATTAATTTTTGAACAAAAGGTATGTTATAGAGCCTGTG
>JAVHNF010058452.1:28645-39099 GCA_034783455.1 Micropsitta finschii
AATACCACCAACCGACCGATACCGATACCTTGCCCCCACCCCGCAGCCATCTTGCCCTTCCGGCTAACTCCCAGTTAATTCCCCGGGCTTTACAGAGGCAAAGGGCAGAAATCTTTCCTGTAGGGGCTGATACCTACCAAGCTCAGTGTGAGAATTTGCCTTTCCCCTCTCAGACATTCATACAAAGCCCACACAGTGCTGCTGAAGATACCTACACTGCATTTGCTCATGTACAACAATAGCAAAGTGGTCGTTCTCCAGGATGCAGGAAAGCTTGCCGAGGCTGTCCTCCAGGCCAATCTGAACAGGACAGAAAGAGACATTCTAAGTTTCATTTCACATTTAAAGGACAGTGGTAGCAGAGCCTGGTTCCTGCCTCTAAGCCATGAGTTGCTAAGGTGCCACACAGCTGGACCAAGATCAGGTGCACCTCACCCACTCACACTGTTCTGCAGAGATGGGAGGGGATGCTGGCCACCCGCAAACCAGGCTTTTCTGTAGAATCATCCAGGTTGGAAAAGACCTTCAAGATCATCAAGTCCAACCTTTAAGCCTCCCCCCAGCCCAAAGGGCCTCTATGGGATAGCATAAGGAGATGGCTCCAGCTCCCCTAAAACACCATCCATTCACCTCACTCCCTCTCTGGACCATTGATGGATATCCAACCCAGGCATCCCTTCCCTGCACACCTATCAGAGCCCGTGCCTGTTGCCCCAGGCCTGCTGAGCCCTGGGAATGCCTGGACTCTGATTTCAGAGGGTGCTGAATCCGCAGATGGACAAAATCCTCTGACAGTGTAAGACTGGAGATGGACATTCACACGCTTTGCTCCTGGCTTGAAAACTCCCATGTCTGAACCCTACAGGCTCAGCAGCATTTTTGCTGATGCCTGTCCTTACTCTCCTCTCCATGACGTTGCCAACACCCTCCCACCTCTCTTCTTTCACCTCTCTGTTTTTTCATTGACCTCCTCTCCCGGCTCCTGTCACACCTCAGGGTGGTCGCACTTCTCACCCCATGTCCCCCTCCCTGGGCAGCCGATGCCACCAGGCACAGCGGTACCTTTGAGAACTGGTCATAGATGACCTTCGTAACGGAGTCTGAGAACTGTGCACTTCCAGCCAGCACTGAGGTAAGGGTGTTGCTGAGGGTCACCATTCCCAAAATAAGCCTGTAAGGGAACAGGGAGTTTTCCAAAAGGTCAGGCCTCAGATAGGACACATGATTTATGTAGGGGCTGAACGGTTCCCCTCAAAGTCAGTGACTAAATCACTGCTGCTGTCAGTGGGAGGCCCCAGCTTTTTCCTCATCTTAGTGGGACAGGAAGATTCTTGACCTCCCCAAGATGTTGGTGTAACAGTGGTTAAAGTCTGCTACTGCAGAGCAGGACTTAGCAGCTGGGAGAAGGAAAGCTTACAGTCTCTCCAGTTGCTTATTTGTGTGGGTTTTCCACCCAGCCCTCACCTCTCCTCTGGCCTCCCTTTGCACTGATCCAACCTCTGCTGAGTCTGGTGGGCACTGGATTTGGTTTTGACTTTAACTGGCTTATTTACAGAGACACATTTATGCACCACAGAGTCCAGTGCAAGAACCCCATCATGGGATCAGTAAAGGCACTTTCTCTTTAGCTTCCTTGTGGCTGCTTTTCCTATGTGAATGGCCATCTTTGTAAAGAGCAAAAATAGTTACCCTGACTCAGCAACAACAGGAGCTTGGTCATATCCCTTCTGCTGGAGGATCTCAATTGCCTTTTGACAGCTGACTTCAGGGAGGAGAATGAGAGGGGCCGAGAGATTCAGTTTCTGCACCTTGATGTTCCACCACCTGTTGAAAGACAAATGGCAGCACCAAGCTGTTACCCTCTGCTGCATGGCTGTGGGCCTTGCTCAGGGAGGCAAGGCCAGCAGAGATGAGACCAGCCACACAGAGACATTCTGCCTGCCTGCAAAGATCACCCCGCTTCTGTCCCCAAAGCATTGATGCTACAAGTCCACCATGGTCAGGTCTTGTTGAAGCCAAGCCCAGTGTTCATACAACTCCAGAGGCAGGGCTGAGGCCAGCAGCTGGCAAAGTGTGGAGCTGTCCTGAATCCAAGGAAGTTACTGAGGGCTTTGCTCCAAGCCCATGAGTGATGAGGACTATCAGTTTTACTTCTTTGGTTTGCATCTTTGGTCCTCAAAATGCAGCATCTGCAGATCCTCCAGGAGACAGCCTGGTGGAGATGCTCGTGTGATTTATACAGGACAAGTTACTTTTGCTTGCTGGGAACCACAGGCAACTCCCAGCTCATCTCAGCCCTTCGTCCTTGCTGGAGGCTGGAAGAGAAATTCTAAGCAGGCACAAGAGGCCTTGGAAATGTATTGAGGTTTTAGGAAATATTTTGCAATAACCCTCGGTTACAGTAACCTACAGGAGCAGGTGTCATCAGTAATACCTGCTGTCCTCAAAGTGAGACTAGGCACTTTCTAAACAACTGGCATTCGCCCAGCCACTTGCCAGCTGGCATCAGCAGTGTGATTCCCTGCCTTGAGGGGGCTCTTTCTCCATGGCGTCCAAGAGACAGCTCAGTTGCTCATCTCTGCTGGCCTGCAGCTCTGGAAAGTGAAAATTTACTGTTTCCTGCCTGAAAAGACCTTCAGAGCTGTTTGAAAGGGTGCTTGCTACGGGAGAGACCCATCTCCCCACCAGCCCCATGTTCCTTTGAACACAGCTGTGGAGCAGGACAGGAGGTTTTGAGTGGAGCTAGATGTGCCTCTCAACTGTTGTGCTCAGCAGGGCTTAGGTGGTTTGGACAATGACTGCCATGTGGGAGCATATCAGCAACTTCAGGATGTAAACATCTCCTTCATAGACTTTGATTGCAGAACGGGGATTTCTGATCACTCAGAAGAGAGGAGCTGACATTACGGCCCCCCCACAGGGATCCAGCCTTAACTGCAGTTTTGCTGAATACTAACAGATAATGCTTTCCTTTGAAGTTGTTAATTTCCAGGCTCAGAAAGCTGGCTCCCTTAGCACAGTTTGCACCGCAGGAAGCTGTCTTACCAAGGCTTGTGCTCCTGGACGTCATTTAGGAAACCGTTTTTTATCATCCATTTATCATTCAGAAATTTGGACCTAGAAGTGACCAACAAAGAGCGAGTCTGTGAGCCCTCCAGAAGAAGTCGTGCTTTGTTTCATGCACTAGACTGCAGCACTGCCCCGGGGCTCCCATGATTTTTGCAGCTGGCTGCTCTTAGCCCCTTTTAAGGTCAGCAGGAGCTGCGGGTGCTCGGTAACTCTTGGAAGCATGTCAGCTATTTGCCTTCCTAACTTCAGGCATGCAAGTTCAAAAACTGTAGCTTGACTGATTCCTGCTCCGTGCAGTCAGTCAGTGACAAGAGGAAATAAAACCCAAGCATCCCAAGACCCAGCCCGTGATGCTTGCCACAGCAGTATGCTATTTATCCCTGCTGTTTGCTTTGTTTTTCTTATGAGTTGTTCCAGGGGGACTCCCAGCTCTGGGCTCACGCTGGGTGCCATACAATGAGAGGTACTGGGGTGTTCTCCAGCAACCCATGCCACCAGGGCTCAGTAGTGCTAAGCTCATGTCACTGAAGGGCCCCATGGCCCCAAGCCATGGCATATGCAGAGCTGGGGAGAAGGCTGTGGAAGCTCCCACCCAACACCAGAAAGCAGGTGAGGAAGCAAGAAACTCACATGTAGTTCCTGACGGAGTCGGGCAGGATGACAACACAGCGCTGACCTTCCTTCAGGTCCTTGGCTGCCCGCACGGCAACAGACATGGCACTGCCCGAGCTGCCTCCTGGGTGGGTACCAAGAAGAGAGAGACAAGCATCAGGGCTGCCCAGGGTGTAGGACCACAGTCCCAGTGCATGGGGCATGGAACTGCCATGGCTAATGGCACAGAGGCACCCACGCAAAACAGTAGCAGAAGAGAACAATCAGCCCCACAGCCCCATAGGCTTTAGGGTGAGAAAGAGGTAGGGGTTGGAGGGACATGTTCATATGATGGCTCTTGTCAATTGGCATTCATGGCCGTGTAAGAGTCATCTTATGAACTTCACGAACCATTTCTTGTGGTGAGTCTGTGGGCAGGCCAAGGTCTAAAAGGTTCAACACAGGGACATTCTGCTGCCCATGCCATACCCTTCCTTTGGGTGATGAGAAGACCACACCAAATCTAAACCTTCTGACTGACATATCTGGCAATCAAAGATTGGCTTTAAATGCATTGTAAAGACTGAAAAAAACCCATGAACATTGCATCCATGCTTAGAATACCAAGCCAACGTGATGGAAAACTTAAATGCTTCTTGTGCCTGTGTGCACACATGTGGTTTGCTGCACGTAAGGAAAGCAGGTCCCTGCTTTACAGAGGCAATTTTTCCACCAGTAGTTCAAGTACTGGAAGTCAAACACATTCCACTATCTGTGTGCCAATTACACACTGCATTCAAGGCAGCACGTATTTTACAGCAGGTTAATTAGCACATTTTTCAAACAAATGGGGAAAGGCCCTGAAAAATGCAGTTCAGGGAACATGGAGCTATTCGCATATTATAGTCGGGGTCAGTAAGTGGTTTCTGTTGAAACACCGTGACTCTGCGCCTGCTGGGTTAAATCAACGTGTAAGTGTTTCATTACAAATGGCCTGATCTTTTCCAAAACTCCCTGGACATGAGCACTCAGGGCTTTTATCAGCTGTAACTATAAGCCTGCATGTTGCCTGATCCTGGATGGGAACCTATGGCTAGGTGCTTGGTGGCAGGGAAAGCTGACTAAAACTCCGATGCTCTGTAGAGGCTCTTAGGGCACAGACAGGGTTTGTTTGAGGGCATCCTTTCATTTTGGAAAGCTGGTGGGATCACTTGCAGCTAGTTGGCACAGGGAGAAATGCTCAGTAGGAACATCTTACACTTTCTTTACTTTTGAGCTTTCCTTGGTCCAAACCTGGCACCTCTTGTGTGTGTGGCAACGGTTCAACAAGTGTACTGCCTCACAGAGTTGTCAGTGGAGCAACAGTTCTAGCCCACCTGTCCTGCCCCCAGCCCCATTAATCCTCTTTACAGCCCCTGTAACACTACAGGGTTAGGCCTGAAGATCCAGTTCCATGTGCAGAAGTGCCCCGGTAAGAGGAGAGTTATTGCTTCTATAATTACTGTGGCCCATGAGTCAGATCCCAGACCAAAGGCGTGCTGCCATACCTCTGCAGTCGGCACAGCCCTACGTGCCAGCTCAGGGTTCAGCCATCCAGCAGGCACTAAATGCAGAGAGCACCCACCCCAAAGGGTTTTGGTCCGGAAAGGATGAGATTCAGAAAACGTGTTAAGAGCAGCAGTTGCTGTTGGTGCTTACCGCACAATAGTCCCTCCTCCCTGATCAGCCTGCGTGACATGAGGAACGAGTCTCTGTCGTTGCATTTGTACCACTGATCGACCACCTGAAGACAAAAGCAAGAAGGTTGGGGCTTGGGAGTGTTATTTCAGGCCGTCCCTACCCTCTGAGGCATTCCATGGTGTCGATGCCTACAACGTCTGCAGCTTTGAGATGCTTTCCATACTTGTTGAAAGCAAATACATTTGTCAGGACATCCTCGCTCTGCAGGGCATGCCTTTGCTTTGCAGGCACCCACTCTAGCGTGTCCAGCCAGCACCCTTTCCTTGGAGAGTTAGCAGTGTCTGAAAGGTCCAGAATCAGGGTGCTGTAGAGGGAATGATGTTCATGATGCCCCAGGCTATGGTACACTAATGGTCAATATTTGCAAGGCAAAATCAGACCCAACTACAAAAAGAGTCTGAGGTTATTACAGGTCCAGTTCTAAGGCCATGTGCCAACAACAGAGATGTAGTTAGCACAGCATCTGAAAGCAGAAAGAGTCTGAGGTCTGAGGCTGTGGGGAACTTTTCTAAGAATGAGGACGGGAGATCACACAGGCAGCTTCAGTTAGGGATTTAAAGCTCTGTACCTGGTGCCACAGATACACTGAGAAGAAACTTGACAAGAAGCAGAATGACATTCATAGTCTGTTGCGTTACATGGCTTGGTCTTGTCTTCCAGCCCATAAACAGTGAAAGGTTTCTGCTGTGTGCATGTGACTGTGAGGGCTCAGGAAACACGAGGGTGATGAAGAGCAGCCTTAGCTGCTTCTTACCTCTTCTGTGTGATCACAGTGAAAGAGGCTGCTGAGAAGGCTGGTACTGTGGCATATTGTTCATTTGCCCCTGTATTTACCTTCTCGCTGTAGGTCAGTTACAATCAGATTTATTCAGATGCTTTAGTGTTGGGGTCCCAGTGCCCCCACAACAGCTTGTTCTGCACTGGGAAGGCACACAAGTAGCCTTAGATACAACTGGGTGCCAGAGCTGGCTACCTCTGACCTTGGGGGTAGGCTGGATGCAAAGCCAAAGATGGGACAGAGGCCTCTCATCACATGGCTACTCACTGATCTGTCCAGGACAGTAGGGATAAAGTCATGCCCAATGCCCTCCACTTCCATGTTTGTGGTGTTCGTTGTGTTCATCTCACTGGGCAGAGCTACAATAGAGCCTTCAGGATCCACACCAATGACCTTCGAGGGAAGGGAGCTTTGTTAAACCACTCACAGGAAAAATTACTCAAAGCCTTATCAGCAATATTTTCCTTCCCATAACATCCATTAATATTCTACCCACTGGCAGCAAGGAGAGTTTACAGGATAAGAGGACACTGTTTCCCACTGACCTTTTAAATAGATCCTAGGTAGTGTTCCGCTGCTGAAGTGCCTGGTGGCTTAAAGTGTTATCACTCTTAAGGTGTTTGTCCCCACCTCTTTGGCAGTGAATGCTACTTCCAAAGCCCAGCCCTTAGGATAGTGTGAGTGCTCCTTAATCTGCTGCAGTGCCAGACAGCTCAAACCTCTGGAAACCCGTGGCTACAAACATGCTCTCTGGATGTAGTTGTGCTGGCTGCCAGTGACACCTCCCTGGCTGCTTATGGCTTTATGTCTGTGCTGAGGTCTCCTCCCTCAGCACACGGCATAACAAGGGCTGGTGAAAGCTGTCAGTGAGGAAACCTCATCCCCAGCTCCTCCAGCAGCTGGGTGCACACCACCTCAGCTTGCCCCTGGTGAATCAGGTATCTCTCACACACTGGCTACACAGAAGAGCAGTAACTGTCAACCCTCCAGTCTGCTTTGAATCACAAACTCTGCAGAACGAGCATCTATGACTGGTGTCAACCATACAGCAGGGAGGCTTTTGCAGTGGCGAATTGCTTCCAGCAACAGTCAAGCTCGCTGTGGAAAAACACATAGGTGAAGAGCACAACTGCTAGCTCAGGTGGGCCGTGGGGTTGGGTTTGATCCAATCGCAGGCAGGAAAAACCTAGGGAGACGCAGCTCCCAGCAGGCAGCCCTGCTGCCCACCTTACCTTGCATTCTGGGCATTTCTCCTTCAGCTTCCTGGCGATGCCAGTGACGGTGCCTCCTGTGCCAGACCCAGCCACCACCATGTGGACCTTGCCTGCGGGTCAGGAAAGAGAGAAGCTTGCAGGGACTCAGCATGGCCTCCAGCATGGGCTTGCCTCTATTCAGGTCTCTGCACAGATGCAGAGCCCGTGCCCCTCAGCTGCTAGAACGCTGTGTGTTCTAGGATAGGTAACAGCCATGCTAGTGGACAAAGCATGGTCCTGTGAGAAGCTAAGATGAGCCTGTAGGGCAGGAGGCTGAAGGTGAACTCCAGATCTCCCACTGGTCTTCATGACTTCTGTGTCTTTGTCATCTACTGGCTTAAGGGGGATGGAATATCTCAGTACTTCCAGCCCTTTCAAACCACACCACATTGAAGCAAAGCATCTACATGAATAACAGCACGTATCAATAACAGGCACAACTTCTTTGCTAGTGTTAGCATCCACAGTGGAGAGATGGCAGAGCTCTGCCCTGACAACTGCGTCGGTCAGATGTAGCCCTACTGGCATCAGTGAAATTATGCTGATTTAAGACTGGTAGGAGCAGAATCAGTCAGAGACTTGTGCTTCATCTGCACTGGGAAAAGGACTTGTAATTCACTACTGCTGGCAGCCAGCAGGAGTGAATTTAAATGTGCAGAAGGGGAGGCTGGGACTCCTTTGTCCCTGTTGCTACCCAACTGCTTTAGTGTTATGATAACTGCTCTCCAGTTAAAACCCTTGGGTCCTGTTTACATTCTGCAGTGCTCCCAGTACGCAATAAATTTCACTCCTATCTGCACAGACATGGGCTCCTTCCTCCTCCACCAGCTATCACATCAAACATCATTAGCCTGTGAAGTTTCAGTCTGCTTTGGTTTGCAGATGAGTGTGCTGGATCAGATGCAGCCCGCCATGCCCTGATGGATTTATGTTCCCCTGCAAGGCCTCTTGGGCCATCTTGTGTTTGCAGCTGACAGGTCGCAGAGATTTTGTAGCCACAGAGAGACTGGTTCTTCCTCCTTGGGAACAGCCTGAATTCGTCTGGTCTCCCTCAGGGTTGTGAAATGGGAGGTAGCAGGGAAGCCCTGCAGGCTCAGGTGTATCTGGAGTGGGCTATGAGAAGTTGCGTGTCAGTATTGCTGAGGGTGCCTTCACCTACAGAGGCCCTTTTGGCTGTTTCTGGACATTTGGCTCAATAAATGATGTAAAATAAGCCTCTCCAGGGGGCTATAGCCTTCTGCACATCCTCGGCACGTACAAACAACAGCACAGACGGTACCTTCACACTGCTCCAGTATCTCCTCAGCCGTGGTGTCGTAATGAGCCAGGGGGTTGCTTGGATTTCGGTACTGTTTATTTCAACAGAGAACAGCATGAGTTACGGGGGGTGAAGAGCAGGTCAGATACCAAACTAGCAATGGCTCCTGGTGAGCTTTACCCAAAGCATGCGACTGCCCCCTCCTCTCCCTGGCAGGGGGTGAGCTGCAGCCTGGCCAGCCCACGTCACAGGTATTGCTCCTGGTTGTCGCTCTGGGACAGATCTGCAAGGACACTTGGGATTTGTCCACACTGGAAGATTAAATGTGCTCACTAGCACTCACTCGGGGACCCGTGGTGCCTATTCAACGTGGCTGTCCCTGGTTTTGTGGGCTCTGGTGGTTTTGTCATAGCCCTAGCTGCCAGAGGTAAGACAGCTCCTCGGTATTTTAGCTATTGCTTAGATAGAAGCATTGCAACCTTTTCTGTTGCCTTGAAAAAGCTGGAAACACAGCCCCACAATGCTGCTAAAAAACTTGGGGGGAAAAAATATCCCTGCTCAAAAGCCATATTGGAAAACTTTATTTCAAGTGTCATACATGCATATGCAGTTTTGAGAACTGCTTTGTCATTTAGAGGCATTCGTGTCCGGCAGTGCAGCGAGTCGGGTGGCTGGGAGCTGTGGGGCAGTGTAGCTGTCCTACCTGTGCAGAGGGATTTACCACAGGGGTACACAGGTACAGACTGAAATATGTGCAGCCCCATGGTCGCACCCATAGAGCAGGCTGCTTCTGAAAAGTGCGTTCAGACACTGAGCTCCCTTCTTCTTAAAAGGAAGGAGCTTCCCTGACTCTTTTGCACTATAGGAGATCCCTGCTTGCTCTGGGAATGCCTTCCCGCAGCAGGGTCAGACCGAAAGCAGAAGTGCCCTCTTGTGCAAGACCCAGCACTGCAGGAACTGACTTTTTCCAGGTCAAAATTAAATCTGAAGCAAAGTAAACCTGAAGGAGTCTCTGAAGTGTGCAGGAAACCCCAGCCATACCCACATCCAGGCACTGGTAGAAGTACTGCAGTTTTGGAAGGGTCCCTTATTTTGTGTCTGCCACCCCATGCTTTACAATTACGTCTCAAACACCATAAAACACTGGCAAAATCTTCTCTGTTGCCAGTTTGAATGAAGTCCCCAAACTTGTAGGAGCACATGCTGTAAGCCATGTTTGGAAAGAAAGTCAGTGGAGGAATGGCATTTACCTGGTCCAGGATGTGAGAGTTTGGGATTTCACTTTTCAACTTCCAGGCCACACGAATGTTAGACTCTGGAGCATCAAAGCTGGTGCATGGGGTCCTCACAATTTCAACACCCAGTGCCTTCAGGATATCGATCTTTGGGAGGGAAGAAAGCAGATGTAACACAGCTGATCCCACATAGAGACAGTAATCTGAACCTGCGGGCTCATGGCAGCGCTGGATGCCAGAGGAGCTTTGCGTGCAGGAGGTGTTTAACATTTGGAGATATGATGTCCAGTTCTCAGTTATACTATCTCTGACATCCTCATGGCAGCCAGGGACTTCTGCCTAAAGCTGGCACAGATATGGAGCCTGGCTTTGTGCCCTGTCCTACTCAGAGGGCAGGCTGGAAATGGCAGAGGTAGGTTAACACTGGGCTGCTCCCTGGTAGAAGGAACCAGGGTAGGAAACAGTGTTTCCTATGTGCTGCAGTCTGAGCCCTTGCATGCAAGGAGGAGGTCTTAAAGTTGTCTTTGCCC
>JAVHNF010058452.1:61817-72302 GCA_034783455.1 Micropsitta finschii
TCTTATCCTTAGTCTTGCCCAGCCCATGCTGTGGCAAGTAGGACAGCACAGCAAGAAAAAAGATTCCCCTGAAAACATTTTAAGATGTTAGCTGGCAGTTTTAAGAACAAAGGTTCAGGTTTATTTGTAGGATAAGACTGGATAACACAAAAGAAAAGACAAATTAAATTTTTGTATGCATTTGTATTTCTAGCCACCTGCATGGTTTTATTATTTGAAACATTCAGATAACACTGTCTTTAAACAATGGAAACACAGATGAAGAAAGACAGGTAGAATAAAGGACATCTGTATAGATAGAAGTGCCAAAGATTGACTGGTGGTGTACATGTCAGATTGTATAGCCTTGCAAAATGAAGGAAGAAACAACAGAACATAAATATTTTCTAAGATACACTAAATAGCATCAAATTGCATCTACTGGCTCTAGCTGAAAATAATCCACCAGTATCAAGTTCAGCTTTCATGATGCCAAATATTTTTATTTTGCTGTACTTCTAACTGAAAAAAAAAATAAAATAGCTGATGCGTGCAAGTCCCCTCACTGTTCCAGTTTATGGCCTCATTACTGTCATTATTCACACTGATGAGCAGTTATGTAAACTAGCTCATTTTTTGTCATCTGAAAGACTTGCACAACTGTTTTGCAATCTGAATAAGGGGCTTACAGTATGACCCATAAGAGCTAGGTTGGCTTGACTTCAATGCACATTTGCAAATGTTACTTTCATATGAATAAAAATTGGAGGAACCAATTCATTCCTGGGAGGGGAAAAGCAGTAGAGATGTAAATAGACAGTCTTTATAGTTCAGAAATATTCCCTATTTTTATAATGTTCTATGACAGTTTATGATGGGCTTTATTTCCTTTTAAACAAACAAATTGCCCTCTAAAATACTGACTCTGCTGCCCATGAATGGAAGTGACAAGATACTGGAGCTCATGCCAGAGATTTCAGTCCTCTTGGGCCTGAAGGCAAATCTGTCTGGCTTCCTCGTTTGAGCCAAAGACTGTCCAAACCCTTTGAGGCAGCTCCTATTAACTTCGTAAGATAATAAGTGGTGTTTTATCTTTATGTCTTGAACAATTCTGAAATTTATTATGTATCCATTTGCTGGTTTTAATTATTTTCTAATGTCTAAATTACTGTATCAGCATCTTCTGATTATAAGCACTTTTAAAAAATGCTACCATGGACAGAGGCACTTAGCTGTATGATTATTTTAATGTACTTACCATTTTGACAGTGGAAAAGAATCACTTTGTCTGGATAATAACATTTGTTCAAAACAATCATGAAGGGACATGCTGGTGTTGATTTGAGTAAGAAGCTACCCTCAAATATAGCAAAATAGGATAATGATCTCCTCAGGAGCTATATAACCATTGTTATATTAAATAGGATGTCAAATAATAATCTCCACAGGAGATGTCATTTACTGTAGACATACTAAACACAAGTTTTTCATTTTGATCAGGTTCAGAATGCTACATTTTGAGCACCTAGTTGCAAGAGAAAAAGAATAATATCATAGAATATGACAGTTCAGACTGTGTGGAGCAGTGCAGCTATATACAGGATCATTGTAAAATGAAGAGAAAATGTAAACAGTAAGTTAAATTAGTGTAAGACAGCATGGTAAAGATGAGAAAAACATGCCTGAAGCCTGCTTCTGTCAGTTATTTGCCATCTGTAATCGAAATGACAGTTCTTGCTGTATAACAGGCCAATTCTAGCTCTGAGGCAAAGGGAAGGGCTCAGTCTCATGAGCATTCATATTGTTAATTAATGTGTTTCTTAGTATTAATATTTTTAAGAGATTGCTTGTAGTTACTCTGCTTCTAGTTATGACAGACAGTTGTCCATGGATTCCAAGGCAGCTGGCATAGCTTCCTGTTGCGAATATTCCTTTGAGGACTTTCCTTTTTACATTGGAAATGCTTTCCCCATTTGACTGTTCAGCTTTTAATGGTGACATTTTCCTTCTGACACAAGCATATACCCCAACAAGGCACTGTCAAAGTTTTCCTCATGAATTGTAAAATTGTTTTTCTCCTCCCAGTGTCTCTTCTTATGGACTGCTGAGAATGATCTCTTACTAAGTTCTATGATCTTGCTCAGAATCTTTCGTTGTGAGGGATCTCTAGGTTGTGCTTCCACCTGTGCCATGCTGTAGCACTTTGCGAATTTCTTATGGTATTCTTAAAGATAAGGCTTTTCTCTTCATTAGCCCATAAGCAAGAAAAAAAGATTATATTACTTCTTTCTCAAGGACTGATATCGTTATAGTTTTGTGACCTATGTATGTGATGCAGGAGGAATTTTCTCCCTAAAATGATCAACTGACCTGTTTCACCAAAGTTTTTATAAACCATCCTTTAGATTTGTCCCAGCCTCCGCATTTATAGAAAACTGTCAATTAAGGAAAAGGTAGTTGACAGCTGCTGAGGATATGTGGTATGTATCTATTTAGTTACAGTCCAGAAAAAAAATTAGATGCTAGAAATAATCAAATGTGGTTGAATTGATTTAATTAGATTTTCTTTCTACTATCTACTTCCATGTTCATGATCTCCTGTCATCAGTCTCACAGCACTGAGTGTGAAACTGCATCTTACAGTATCTTTTTGTACGGGCATCCCAATTCAAGAGCAAGGTCTTAAACTCTCATTCACAAAGAGATTCTTCCTTTTCTAAAGCAAAAGGAAATCCTTCTTCCTAGGCACTATTGTAATACAAAGCAATAGAATCAAAGTGTTCTTATTCACTGGAGAGAAAAGACTAGTCATAAATGCTTTTCATTGTCCCAAAACCAGCTTAGATGTGTCAGAGAAGAAGAATCACACTATGCCTGAAGACAGTTCCTCAGTTAAATCCCAGTGTTCATCCCAGCTCCTTCTGTCCTATTGTCAACCTTAGTAACAAATAGCTGTATCTTTCACCACTTTTATTATTTGGTTGTGCCAACTGTCTGTAAAAGGTGTTTTAACAATTTTCAACTGCAGACATGTTGATCAAGGTGTTTTAAATGTATATATAGTGGCTTGAAGTGCTTCTGTATTGTGATTGAGTAACTTTAAGTGGGGACTGGTTTTCAGAAGGTCATATGTTTTATGAAATCTTCTTGAGATAGATATCTAGCCTCTGTTTTCAACTTTTAGCTTTAGAGAGAGAAGGCTTTCATTATTTACTGAATTTAATGCCTAATAGTCCAGCTGCCCTTGCAGTCACATGGCTTTTCAATCCTCCAGGTCTTTTATGCCTGGAAAGGTCATGAGCATTTTCAGGAAGATGAAGGTTTGTGAATCCAGGGATGCATACCTAATCTTGATTTATAAGCTGGGAAGCATTAAGAAAATTATCATAAGAACAGTTATATGAAGATCTACAAATAATAATAGAGTTGCTGCTTTGTACTACACCCCAAATTCTGTTGATCTTACCTTTAAGCATTTCACTGTTGCTTGACAGTGCTTAGCTTATGTAAGTCTGATGGGCAACCTGGTTGAAAAGGCTAAAGCTACCCTCTGTCAAACTTTAACTTTTCCCAATTATGTCTCAGATATCCTTAAAAATAAATAAATACTAGAAACACCCTAAGGACAGACCATTCTACCTCAGAAATAAACCTGATTCTTTGTTGGAGATTGCCAAATGTTCTTGAAGAGGCTCCATCTTGCTGGTTGTCTTTAGGTGGACTTTCTTTCCCGTTCTCGTGCAGTCACAAAGTTCAGCAGGTCGATGGCTGTAACGATGCCAAACACCATTTGCCGCTTGCTAGAGGAACCATCAGTGTGATCTACACAGAAACAAAGAGGGGATTCTAGCTTTAGGAGCCACAAAACCACAAACATTCCACTTGACTTTAATGGCACTGTTTGTAAAGGCACGTGCCAAGCCATCCCAGCTCCAAGTGTCAGGGCCTGTTGGTCGAGGTTGTCATCACTGATGAGCCTTGTACATCAAGGGGGAATGGGCACCTTGACCAACAGTCACACAGAAGTGGCAAGGATTTTCATTTCAGAAAGGCTCCTCAAAAAGGCTACAGAAACTTAAACTGATGATGGGATGAAGGATAAGGGTTAATCAGATATATTATTCTTGACATGAAAATTCAAACCAAATCCTTTGTTATTAAAGGTATTTTCCTCATACATTAGTTTCTGTGGCTCTACTCGATACAGCTGCAAACTGATAACCTATTAGAACCAGGGGGCACTAGCTGAGGACATGTAACATTGCCACCTATCTTCCTACACCACTATCAAATACTGAATTAGTATAAAAATCACGATACATTTTTCCATTTATATCCAAATGACTTATTAACCATCTAATCATTGCTGCATTGAGAGTGCAGGTTCAAGTGATATTTGATTGTGAGCATAAGCCTTTGACCTGGGAACCAAGTGGCTAAGTGACCTTTATCTGTGGTTTAAGTTGCCTGTTCCTAAAGTCTAGCTGTATTGAGGTGTTTAGCCTACTTGTATCCTCAGTTGTTCAGCCATCTGGATTGTCCTGAACTTTTCAGTTATTCTATCTTTGTTCCATAGCAAGCTTCCAGGATGATTCTAGGTTTATGAATAGTTAGCAGTCAACAGTTATAGACAGAGTCAACAGTACATCTTTATGAAGATTATCAGGAACAAGCCCAAATCTGATGTCTGTTCTTCATTTACAGTTGTAATTGAGACAGGTGTCAGACAAATTTATCTAGTGAGTCTTAATACTGTTTTTAGTCTAGTTTCTCAGTGCTTGTTAATTTGCAAGTTGCCCACTATAAAGATAAACCAGGAAAAAATATTGTTCACATATAACAGTGATATATTCTAGCTTTGAATATTTATTTAGTCATTCCCAGTTCATAAAGAAGGCAGTGTAAAGAGTTTTGAGAAGACTGATGAAAAGCAGAGTTTGGAGGAAAAACAAAGTAAAGGGGAACAAGTTAGTTTAAACAAAATAAACAGGAATAAGAAATACTAAGCTGTCTTGCAATGGTGAAGTCAGTGTTGACATCCAGGTCTCACCAAACTTTATGATGTTGTAAAAAAGGTTTTGCTTTAGAAAGTCAAAAAATATTTAGTTAACCTGGGACACTCAATGTGGTGGAACTGCTGGAAGTTCTACGACAGGAGTAGGAAGAAGCAAAGCTCAGCTCTACTGCAGGAGCTCATTCACTGGCTTACTGCTACTAACAAAGCTGCTATACAACGGACTAGACTCAGGCATTCAGTTTTGAGCAGTAACTTGCTCCAAAAGCAGGTACATTACAGGATGTGAGGTTATTAATGGATTTAACATTTACTCTGCAAGAATTGAAGTGCTAGTGTCTTACTAAGTGTTAGTAGCACATAGTTCCATACACAGAAAGAGAATTTGGCTTCTTCAGAACTTGTTTACACCTTCACAGTTGTACTTGTTTTTTGTTACTACTCAAAGATTATCTCTTACAAGCCCCAGAACATACTCACATTGAATTTGTTCATGAACCACTAGAGCAAAGTGGTCAATTTCCAGGATATGAGAGAGTTTCCCCAAGCTGTCTTTCAGGTTAATCTGAGGAGAGAATTACAAAACTTAAACAAAACAGTCCTTTATGCATAAATTATATCCCCACATACTTTATGTAGTATTAAAACAATACATCAGCATTATATACTGCTCCCATCTGAAGTATTGCAAAACACTAACAAATCAAAGCCAATTGAAAAGATCAGTTTTCTTTGGTTTTGATTTCAAGAACACAGAACAAAAAAGGAAGCACTACATGAAGTTTTTCATTCTGGTTCTGTAAACATAATGAATATAATGAACATCTCGAAATGTTAATGATGGAAGAAGGTCAGGTGTTCCATGTGTCTCACAAAAGAAGTTACCATAAAACTCATTATACTTGGTGATTCTACTCTAGCAAGACTGGGAAAAAGTGAATGAATATGTCTGTCAATCATTGTGGAAGAGAATACAATCTACGAAGGAGGCAGGGGAAGAGAAAAGCACCAACAAGCCAGAACCAAGGTTAAGATTGCTCAGCTAACACAGTATTCAGGTGCAAAGCAAGGAACTGGGAATTAAAATTCATTTGTAGTGAGGTCTGACATTGCTAAGGCTAGACAAGAAAGCACCTATGTTGACTCTACAGAAAGAATACAGATCCTTCTAAAATATTTAGCTAATCCCCTGCTGGAATCATTTGAAAGAATGCAGAAAACTCTTCTTTCTACATGCTTTAATGTATGAAGCAGCAGCAACAGTTTCATTATCCAGGTGACTCTCCCAGGTAACAGCAGCACCCACCATCTGACCTTTCCATAAAGGTGACTAAAAGACTTTACAGCAAAGTCTTGCACAGCAGATTAAAATGCCTTTATCCTGCCATCAGGTCAGCTTGTAACTGAGGAATAAGTGCCACAGCATAAACAGTTGGGCTGCACTGGAACACAGAGCTCTTGATAACATACTGTAAGTTAGAAGACACCAAAAGGACCCCCAGTAGTCTGTGTTTAAGGGACGAGCAGACTACAGTGCATGCTGAAACACCAATCCTTAAACCTGTGGACCAGATATAGGTGGAAGGAAATCTGGACCTACTGCCACATCAAGTCAACTGTCAGTCAACACCACTGACAGACAAGCAGTTTTGTGTGCAATCGTGCATCCAAAGCCTAACTTTTGAACCCAAGTTCAAAGGTCACTGAAGGGGTAGAGCCCCTTGCCATCTGATTGTGTATAATCAATACACCCGCCTTCAGGGACAGGGTAGGCTAAAGATAACCAGGACAAGGAGCCCACAGACAGCACTAGGACAACTATGAAGACATAAACTGGAACTACCACTTGACTCCACAAGAACAGCCCTTCTCTAACATACAGCACTTGTTTGGATTGGCAAATTATTCTGTGGCTAGTGTTTCAAAGCCCCAGAGTTCTATTCTACTGGAGACTTTCAGAAAAAGTTATAACCATTACTCTTCCATTCTAAAAGATCTCCACAAAATAACTGTGGTGGTCACATCAAATAATAGCTTTGCCTTGGTAGTCACAGGTTAAGCCAACCTGTTACTGATGCAAGCTGTGGTACAGATCCTAACTGTAGCACATCAAAAGTAATTTCATAACATGATCTGTTTTCCCAATTTCACCAATAAACAAGACAAATAAGCCTGACTAAGGTGATAAGAAAAGCAAAATCCACAATATTTCTGATGTTATATGCATTTAAATGTGTTGTTTCATTAAATCATCAGCTCAAATGGAAAATAACCACAGAATGACACTTCTAGTTAGAATGTTAGCAATACCACCACTTTTATGTAACTCCCCTTGCATCCTCCACCAAGGAAAAGTCAAAACTAAAGGCTAATGAAAAGGTTAAGCTGTTCTTTACTGAAGAAGCATAAGAAACTTCAAGCTGCCCTTGGAAAAAAGCCACAACCTCAGAAGTGCAGAGAATTGGCTACTGCAGCTAACACCAGTGTAGCTACAGAACTGCACACCACCAGCCCCAGGAACTTTTAATGTGTCCAAGTAAGGGAGAATATGAAATAAGCAGTTTTGTTACGCACCATATTTCCACCTGATGCTTGATTATATGTCTGGGAAGGAAAAAAACATATTTACATTTGTCGATAAAAAAATAGCATCCTTTCTCAACCCCAGGGACTTGGTAGTTTGTGGACTGAATGGAAACAGTACATATACTTATGGAATGCAGCACCTCATCTAGTGTAGGACAGTGTTGAAACTAAAGCCTGGTGAAAACTAGGTCAAGCATTTTGTGTTAAAAACAAAATCTTTTCCTGCACGAGAAGCAAAGCAACAGTAACAACACATGTACTTTAGAAGAGCACCCATACAGCTGGGAAGTTGTGGTATCTTGGCATGCCACATTGGATGAACAGGTGAAAGTGACTAACATCAAAATTCACATAGCTTGACAACATTAGGTTTTGGCAGCCACCTTGTGTTTCTGCAAGGCATCTGATACAAAAGGCAAACAGTTGTTTGTTTTCTGGCTGATACAGAAATTATTTAGAAGAGCTGTTTCAACAACTCCCTGTCACTTCTCCTGGTTACATTGCCAGATCTGTGCCAGGGTTTTGGGGGAAAGAGGAAAGGACAAGCATACTAGAAGAAAGCCTGTTGAAGTAATGGAACAGAATTATGTAGAGACACAACACAAACCTGGGAGCTATTAAGTAACCTAGCACATCTGTGCTCAGTAACCTTACTCAACCCGATGCCACTGTAGCATTAGGACATGTACAGTAGTACTCTGAACCATAGAACTAGGGAGTTGTAGAATATACCTGCTTACCTGTTTAAATTGGTTGTAGATTACTTTGCTGACTTCATCAGAAGGCTGAACTTTTCCAGCAAGCAGTGAAGAAAGCATGTTACCCAGGGTAACCATGCCCAAAATCACCCTGGGGAAAGAGAGAGAGAAGATAAGGATAATCAACATATAAGGATAATCAACATAAAAGCCTCAAGTATTCCTGTAGATAAAAGCATCAGCTCTCAGCCAGCCTGGAGAAGTCAGTTCAACTGCTTCATGATATAAAGCAACATTAGTGATGGTATACTTGGATTCTTTGCCTCTGCAGGAGGCAGAGTCCAGTTCTCAGAAGCTCTGGAGCCTTTCACAGAAGTCAGCAGGGTGCCTGGCCCTTCTGAACATCAGGCCCTTTGTATCTCTAGTGCTTGCAACTGGAGAGTTTCTTGCAATCCAAGAGAGCTTTTGAAAAGCACAACTTCACTCTTTTAATCCCTCATCTCCTTATAGGGGTCACCACAACATTGCACTATAATGCAGAGTTCTGAAGAAACTAGGTGAAAGCTGTTGTGGAGATGGGTAGGTTTGGGGTTGCTTGTTTTAAATATGAAGTTTTGCTTTGTTAAGTTAAACAGCTGTTATAAGAAACAATGAAAATATCCTGCAGAAACACAGTAAGTAAATAATAATAATTATTAGAAGCTCATTATGTGAAGGGCAGGACATTCCAGGCATGACAACATATTAAGTCCAGCACTGGTGTGTTTAAGGTGGCATTTCTGAACTGTGTTACTATAACTTAAGAAAGATGAGTGACAGGATATTATACTTCTTCTAACCACTTAGAAGACATCCTTTGGGACTTGGTGAAGGAAGTGATACATATAGATGAATAATGATATATATGGACATACCCAGATTCATCAACAACTGGTACCTGGTCGAATCCCTTCTCCCGCAGAATTTCAATAGTCTTTGCACAGGTAACAGTTGGAAGCACAGTAAGGGGAGCAGAGAGGCTTAGTTCCTGAACACTGATGTTCCACCACCTGGGGATGAAATAAAAACCAAACCCACAGAAAACTTATGGAGAGAACAAGACCAGTTATCCACGAACAGTGGCCTTCAACACTATAGGGATGACAAAAGGCTGCAGGGAAGAGTCAAGATTTGGCCAGAGCCAGCAAAGCTTCAAGGCAGTATCAGAAAGTCACTTCAGTGTGAGAAGGCTGTAAGACCAAAAGTCTTTTCCTCATTTCATCTACTATCTAAGATTACAGATAGTTGGTGGAGAATACTGATCTCCTTTGTTTCATTATTTATATCTTAAACAGAAAATTTTGTGTTCCTACTCCAAGAGCCAGCCATATTTACAGTCATTATAGGTACCAATTTAGGGAAGATCCCCTTCTACTTATGTAGACTCACAGCGCTTTGCACTCAAGAACACTGATCTCAGAAGGGCTCTCTGTGAACTACTTTTTCGTTTCAGATACAACCCTTTTCATCAAAAAAATCATCAAGCACCAAGTTTTCCTTTGCTGTCATGCAACTCAAAGAAGGATATTAAATAATTTAAGTAGATCTGATTAATAGCTGCAACTATGCATCAACACAATAGCATGAAATATTAGCTAAACCAAAGGTAGTGTAAATTGAAGTAGCTTTAAATTAGCAACTGCCACGAAGTCAACTGAATAGACTCATGAAAATCCAGATGGATCTGACATGCTTACCAAGGTTTTTTGCCAAGGTCCTCTTCTTTCATGAACCCTTTCTGAATCATCCATTTGTCACTCAAGAACTTGGACCTGGAAAGTATCAGAAAGTGAAAAGCTCATTAGCAGGCTGAACATCTGACAGCAAACTTAATATTATAAAAGAGACAACTGTTTTCAGCTCACTACCACTAACAACTAGAGCGCAATGGAAAATATATTACCATTTGCCATCCAACCTTATGGGACATTGACCAACCCAGCTGGCGACATTGAGAAGAAAAAGGAATCCCATAGGAAACCCATTGGGTTCATTTTGTACAGGAAGAGAGGTTTACACTGTTTTCTATGAGACAATCATGCGTGATTCTGACAGACACATTTTAGTGCTCATATTGGAAAGAACACACACTTGTTCCTCTCTATACCTTTTATTGTCATTTAACAGGCAGCATAGAAATATGTTGTAGGATTTGACTGTGCCCGAGTC
>JAVHNF010058453.1:21342-38003 GCA_034783455.1 Micropsitta finschii
TGGCATGATTTTAGAGTAGCATCCAAACTGCTCTACATTGTGAGTCTGCTAGGATTGCTCTCACCAGGCAGGGATGAACCCAGCGATGCGTGGAGGACCTGCGTGATATGCCCCAGCACCAGCCTGGCACACTCATGAATGAAACAGAAACCAAATTGCACAGAGCTCATACCACTGGTTGCGTACTACTCACAGATTCAACTATGTGCAGAAAGAAGCAGGAGAACAAACACAATTTGATGCTTAGCTTTCACTTTCAAAACTGAATTTCATAATTAGTAGCCAAACTCCCTCCATTATTTTGGTTTGATATAAGCATAAACTCTCTTTGGCGGTGGAAGTATTTTAAAAGCACCACATCCTTCGAGATGTTTCACAAGGCTAGAAAGCCAGTTTGCTTGAGAGCAAGTGTAATAAAATTGTGAATAACCACCTTTTTCCTGCAATTTTCAGAAGGACAGAATATACTAGAACCACAAAAAGGATGTTACAGAGTCAGCAGAGCCAAAGTCATACAGAGTTTAACCTTCACCAAGACATTCCTCCTTTTCTCTGGCAAGAAAAGTATTTTGTGGCTCTACATTGACCTTCCCACAAATAATCCCAAAGTTGTACTATCTGCTGAGCCTGGGGGTAACTTCATTAGTACTCACCACATCTTATTTAAATTCCACATAGTTTGGTGTTTAAATTACAGGAAGACTTTGTGTTTAAGAGTTTCCGCATCATGCTGAGGCTTGGGAAAAAAAGCCCAGTTTGACACATAATAGGGATTGATGTGCTACTTCAAATGCTGGTGTTACTGGAAAGGAAGGAACTTCCACAGGAAGAGCAAGGGAAATTATACAGGAATCAATAAAGGATGCTAAAAATAGGGTTTGACTTATCTTCCATGTGAGTCAAAATACCCTACTCAAGGGCTGCACATGCTGTATCTTGGCTGGTACATTCAGACTGCTTTTACTGGTGTACAGGCTGTCAGGATTTCCTCATAAGTCAATGGAGAGTGGCAAGTGTCCCTAAAGGACAGTTCATCCCAGCTACCTAAGGACTTGCCAGCAAAAAAAGAGTGTGGTAGAACCTGCCCTTTTCCTAATTGCCATCAGCTTTACATGTTTAAAGTCAAGCATGTGCTTAATTACCTTCCCCTTGGAGAGCTGAGTGCCTGGTAGGATTGAACTGCTAGCTTAGAGGAAAACAAAGCAAATATTCTGGATGAACCTGATGAACAAAACTGGGGAACGAGGAGAGCTTGCCTGCAAGGATGACTAAGTTGCAGGCTCAGAAGAGTAATAGGTCCTAGGAGAGGGAATATGATTAGTCAGACAATTTACAGGTAATATGCTTTCATCATTTTCTACTTAGCATTAATTTTCTAAAACATCAGGAAAGAGCTTGTTCAGGGAGGAGGAGGGGGAAAGTGGACAGGGCTGGGGTGGGCCTGGGGGCTACCGTGCTGTGGTCCATGAGCTCCTTGCTGGCTGTGCTTTTGCTTAGGAAGAAGGTCTCTGAGCTGCTCCCTATTTCCATCCATGAGGCCCCTCTGTCCACATCAGCACAATGCGGTCTAGCTCATGATGTTTGTGACTGGGGAAAAGGGAACCATCACAGACACACATTAGAAAAGACTTTTCCACACATTGGAAAAAACTCCATCCTTTGGGATTCAAAGCAGGAGCTTCAGCTCAGAAGTTTACAGGCATTTTGACTGAGCAAAGTGGAAGTAAAACTGAGTGACAAGAGTTTGGAGATATTGCTGTTAACTAAGGTGCTAACAAACAGTGGAGCATGTGGCAGGGAAAATGATGGGTGTACAACAAATTTTGGGGGGCAAGAAGGGTATTACTCAGCTTTCTTCACATTTGGGATGTTCTTAATCTCTCTACACTGTAGTTGCTCTTATACCTGACTAGTTAACTGGTCAGATCTATCAATTAGGTGTGTTTTAAGCCTATATTTACATGAGTGCTCTTAAAGAACAACAGGTTATGGTTGCAAAATACATTAGCACCTAAGGTCCTTCTGCAAAATGTGAGAAAAGGTGGTTTGGGCACAATTAAGAAGATTTTTGTTTCTTAGACACTATTAAAGCCTATTACACAAACTCCTCAGGGCTTTCTACACTCCTTAATGAGGATTGTGTGACTAGATTGAGAGTAGTAAGAGGCCCTAAATTTGAAGATTATAGCCTGTAACAAGTCACAGAAAGTTTTTAACATTGCCCCTGTTAATCAGCACCAGGCAAACATGTGCAAGAAATAATACCCTCCCTGTATGCCCCCCACCTCCAACCTCCCCATCTTGCAAGCTAAAAACTGCAAGCGCCAACAGATCTGTTTTGGCTTGTTTTATTTCACTTTGTGTTTATTAAAATGCTGTGTTTGCAGTTTGTATTTCTTGGCATGCTGTTATTTCAAGGACATTTGAACAAGAACAGCATAAGCAACAGGCAGACAGAGAGGAGCTTGTCTCATTCTGCATTTTAGAATCCTATGTAGACTTATTATCACCAATTAGATTATCTGTGCTATTTATTTGCTTTCAATTTACTTAATTTGGACGGTGAACACCAGCTCAGCTGTTTCCCTTGTTTTCTACTCATTTCCGCTTTCAGTTTCTTAAGTATCAGCATGACAAATAGGGCAACAACCAAGTTAATCTACCAGAAGCAAATGTTTACAACCCACAAGAACTGTCTGCATGGATGTTTTAGCTCTATAGCAAAAAGAAAAGAAAAAAAAACCAAAAGAAATCTTTATTAAAACCAGGGTTTGTAATGTGTGACTTCACTTCCTTCTCTTCCACAAAGCCAGAGCTCGGCATCCAAACTCACTACAGTTGAGCGAATACTGCTTCCGTGGCTGTCCATTCCCTGGCTGATAGCTGCTCTCTTATCCATGTGAGTATTTGACAGGGTAGCATCAAAAAATCCCTGCCACCCTCAGTAGGTTGGTATCATCCAGAGCATTGCTGCAGGCATTTGTGTTGCCTTGGTAAGGGCCCTTATAAAAATCACTGCCAGTTCACAAATAAACTGTTCAGGAGTACTCAAATCAAGTTATGTTAGCTTCCATGTACAAGTTGTAGCTATGTCTGTACAAATAAATTCAGTGTTCCCAGCTCCCCTCTGTGGCACTAAGTGCCCCATGACCATGTATTTAACCTCTCCTACCCACCAAAGAATGCGTTTATACCCAGGCTGTCTTCAGGAATGCTCTCTGGGCTAGGAGCTCTTTGGAAGGTGCTCTTTGGCAGGAGCTATGCTAACAATTTAACAACCTTTTGCAATTGTTCAACAATTTGAGCAAAATTGCTTAACAAGAGAACAAGCAAGTTATGTCTCCTGGGAATGATCCCTGTGGTTGTGTGCCTGTACTAGTAGACTGATGTTCACATGTGGCTGCTCACTGAAGCTTGGCTTGTGAGTCCCAGCCCGAGTCCTAGCCTCATGCTCCTTGGTCCTGGAGCTGAACATTCGTAGGCAGGCAGCACAAACTTGGTGTAATCCACAAACTGCATAAACTTCACCCCTTGCTCTGTCTTTCATTCAGCCCATCATGGGACTCTATGTTGAAGGTCCTTAACAAATGAGCCCTTTTTAAGAAGTACCAAACATACACAATTCCTAGGCAATCCATAAAACTTTTTTCTGAAGTTAGGAACCAGAGTTCAATTTACTTCAGTGGTACACAGCTAGCATCACAGCTCTGTAGATTCTCTGCTTCCCTGGATACATTGGTGCCTTCTTATGGTCAGGATTCAGGCTCCAGTTGGAAGACATTAATTTTAAGATAAGCAAATTCATCTTCTGTGAGCTGTGCAAGGCAGTTTTAGCTCTTCCTATCTGCTGAAACCAAGCTGAGATGAGAAGGCAAAATGCTTCCTTTCCCATAGCCCAGCAATGATAACATTTTTCATATCAGGTTCTTTTAGGGAAAATACACTATGCCTGTATATTATATTTGGATAGGAAACATTTTTTTTTTTATGACTGCTTCATCTCTGTAGTTTATTTCCAACTTCTTTTTTCCTTAAGCTCTGGGAATTTAGGAGTTCTTCCCTCTTTATCACTGGAAATAAACACCTATTCCACATGAGCTTGTGCTTCAGGAAGCAAAGATAAATCTACTATTCCCCTACACACTGGAATGCTGAATTGATATTCAAATTGATATTCAATGCTGAAGACACATTGAATGGTGAAAGCACCCTTACACCGGGGTGCTTCCTCTCCCCTGTCAGTATCAGAGTCAATGATGAAATGCTTGACAAAGGTCAGTGAAAATTTTAATCCTATTACATATAAAATCCAGCATAATTCCAGAACAGGCATCACTGTCTACCAAGAGCTCCCTCAACCTCACTGGAAGCCATGGATGTCTTTCCTGTTCTCTACTGGGAAATACACGCTAGCTATCTTCTAACAGTTAGGGAAGCTGGAGTGACAGTTAATCACCCCGCAATGAACCTAATGGAGGTTACGGTGAAAGTGCTAAAATAAGGCAACATGTTAACTGCAGGAGAGCTTTGCCTTCCTCTTAAAAGCAGAACTGGGAATACTTTATACCAGATTGCCCAAATAGGTAGGGAAATGGGAAAAGCAGTCAGAAATTATTAGGATTTGGTGAAATGAACACAAGACATTTGGACAGCAAGTTGTCTACAGCCTGAAGAAAAGAAAATCTTTTATCAGACAATGACAAGATGATGTGTAAATGCAGAAAAGAAGGGATGATGAAGTTTGGGGTAGTATGTTCTTAAAGGCCAGAGGAAAATCTTATCATGGCATGGAGTCTTGCATCAAAGGCTCAGACTGAAATCTGAGGATATGAATACAGTCCAGTCTGATGTCCTACCACTGATGCTGAGGAAGACATGGAAGAGCTGAACAAAGAGGTTGCAGTTAGTCACAAGCAAAATAATACTAACACATGCATCCTGCTAATAAAAGAAACCCTCAGTCTTAAACTGCCACTCAGATGCTGTTAATCTGAAAGTTGTGAACACAAATTGTCAGTGAAAAGGGGGAAAATAAAACCCCCTGTGACTTTCTAGGAGGAAGCATTCTCATATCATAAAGTCACTGAGCTATCCCCTGCTGTGAAAACAAAGAAGTGAATCAAAATTGCCCAGGCTGCCATGTGAAGAAGAAAACAGTGGGGAATGCCAAGATAAAAGGGAGGAGCTGTGTTGTGCTGTATCAGATTGTGCCCAGCCATGGCAGTCATTTTGATGCCATCAGCAACCTCACAATGAAGTGATGGAGGACAGCAGAGGAGGGAGAATGTGGAGATCTGAAAGATGCAGTTGTCTAAAGCTTCCCACTGTGGGGTGAAACTGCGTGAAACCTGAAGGCATAAGACAGCAGCATGCTAAGCAGATACAGACAAATTCCTACAGGAAGAAATAAACGAGAAGGACCTCTGGCCTGGATTTGATGTTCTTTCATTCATGCAGGTCCATTAGCACCCAAAATTGTCCTGCAGGCAGCACAGGCTCCTCTTCCTCACACTGACTCTCTGACAGGAGAAAATGACTCGCCAATTGTCTTAAGCTCATTAGCAGCATAATTTCATGTTTAACTTTCCTACTACTATGTCTGAGGCCCAAATCTTAGCTTTCCAGTCCCTGTGAACTAACTCTTCCTGTTGTAAGAAAACCCTTGGCAGTGTATTAAAGGGAAAAGATACCTTTGGAGATTACTCCTTCTCTTTTTTAATTCCAGCAATGTTCTTCACTCATTCACCTTGAAGCTGATTCAAGCTAGGAGACCTGGTCCTGCAATCTGGTGGATGGCTTAAAAACTAACAGGCTGTAAGGCACTGCTTATCTTCTCTGGAGTATTCAAATTGCACGTGACAAGCTCAGTGACACAGGGTTCACTAGTCTTGTTTTATGTTTATGCCTGTCTCCTACTCCCTCGCTTAATCTATTTCCAAAACACCTGCAACTGGTAGCACATTTTCCAAAAATAATTTAAAATAACAAAACTAGACATTTCCCATGAGAATCCCCAGGAAGAAAAATGTAGGGTTTATCAGTATTAATTCTTAGCTGGCACTTCTTCCCAAGAATGATTGTTCCCCTAAGAAGTGGTTTTGAGGCAACTTTACAACGTAACTTAAACCATGTTGCATATTACTCCAATCTCATACGTTTAATGAAAAGAGAAGACCAGCATCCAGCCAAAGCATAATTTGTACTTGTCTTGCTTACGGCTGTTTTATAGACTGTAACCTTTGAAAGGAAGCACAATCCTAGCTGGAAAGGACTGGGTCCAAGCAGTTATTTGTAGCTGAAAGCGAACAGTAAAAATTGATCCCTGATGTAGCTCTGCTATTGCAGCATTAATGAACTTCAACCTGGAGAACCTCATCTTGGCCATGTTACTTTCCCAGTTGCCTCAAGTGATAGATGGTGCATGTGCACAGCTGTTGCACTGTAAGTAGAAGAACAGCCACTCAGACTGCAGTCACTGAAAAGGTTAGGAATTAATACAAAAGGAACAAAAAAGTAATCAAGGACTAGCACCAGCATACAGCGCTGCTCCTCCTGGTGTGCTCTTCTGGCTTTTAGCAGCTGGCAGCACAGAGGTTTCTAGAGTCAAAGGATATATCTGCAGCTCTGTGTTTATTAGCCTTGATAGCCTTTCTTCCTTGAGTCTAACTGCTTTTGAACTAATTTAATCTTTTAGCCTTCACAGCGTCCTGTGCTGTCCCACTGTTTAATGATGTGCTATGGGAGAAAAATACTTTCTCTTCTTTGCTATAAACCTGCCATTTGATAATTCCATCTGAAGTTTCCAAATTCTTGAGTTATGATAAAGTTTTAATAATTATTTCTTGCTCACCTTCTTCATTCACTAAATGATTTTATAACCTTTTCAGCTTATCTTCTTTTTCCAGACTCTAAATCTTTCGCTCATCTTCTGTAGTGGAGAAGCTGTATCACACCTATAGCCAGGTTTGTTGGCCCTTTCTGCACCATTTCAAATTCTACTATGCCATTTTTGAGAGACGAGACTAGAACCACACACCAGATATTCAAGAGGGATTCTCACTGCGGGTTTATATAATGCATTGCTGAAGCTTTACCCTTCTCCTCCTAATAAACCTAATAAAGGAGTTGATTTGCCTTTTCAAGGACTACTGAATCGATGTCCCAGGAGGCTGTTGTTTTAGAAACCTAGTACTAAGTCTCTGCACAGTGATTACCCAAACAGCCTCACGTAGTCCTTGCTGCTTCACATACTTTATACTGCTTTGCATTTAAAAGAAAAGTCGCTGGAGCTGCTTTTCAGGTGCAAGCTTGCCAGCAGGAATTCATAATAGAGACTACCTGCCATACACAGCCAACGCACACGAAATGGGGTGCTAAGGGAGAAGACCAACTGCAGCAGACAAGATGAGCAGCCCACCACAGAATCAGGTTGCCTGGCATTCCCTGGCACAAGATCCTACCTTTGTTTTCTTACGGCATTGCCAAAAGTGAGCAAGCCAAAATCTTCCCCCGGTGCCTACCTCAGGCTAGTTTAGTCTTGTTGGTAGCTGATTTCAGTTTGGGATTTTTGTGGTTTGGAGGGGGTTGTTTGGAATTATTTTGAATTGTTTCTCCCAGGCAAAACAGCTCCGCCAAAGAAGAGGCCAAGGAAGAGGCTAGGGAATGTACCTCTTATCCATATTTAAAAGAAGTAAGTTGTGTGATCTTTCATTTGGAAATTACTAATGTTAGCAGGATTTGAGAAAAAGACTGTATTCATGCAGATAATATGTGCACAGCGCTTTGTTGAGTAGAATTCTGGCATCACCACTGACATGCATCTAATTTTTAACAAACCCTTATTAGCCTGTGAGGAGTCCCAGTTTGTACAGTCTTTGGAGATCTGAATGGTTAAAGTTGTAAAGAAACTCCCCTCCCCAGGTTAATCATGCTTAGCTCCTGCAGGGTAAGCTGAGCCTAAGCACTCATGGTGGCCCATCACTCCTGCAAACAGCAGGAACCTCAGCCTTGGTGGCAAATAGTTACAGGTTGCACCAGAAGAAACAAGCATCAGGCTGAGGAGGAGGAATGCAGTGAAGCAAAGGAGGCAAAGGAACTTAAGGGAAGGAGCAGGAAAACCAAGGAGAACCATTCACTTTGGTGCAAAGGATTGACCTCTTTGGAGAGGAAAGAGAGTAATGAGGGAAGTTCTTATTTATAGGATCCTGGTTTATTTCTGTCCTTCAACTTGACTCCAGTGCAGTGAGCTCCCAGAACTTAAGAGTACACAGCTTTGGTTCTCTCTTGTCCATGTGTGTCACTACCTCCAGCATCTCAAATACCCCTGCAGTCAGGCATTTTCCTAGCAAGTTACAAGTTAGAAATATGGAACAGACCTGAACTAAATAATCATCATCCCCCAGCCCACTGACAGACAATAGAACCAACCAGGGCCCATCAGAGTTTTCCTGACTCTTCCCCATCACCCACTCTTCAGAGACTGCTTTCCCCTGGCACCCACAAGAATAATATCAGATCCCAGCCAGTCTCGTGGCACCAGTGCAAAGGGAACAAAAGCCAAAGCAGTTGTGGGAAAAAAGCCATTGTTCCAAAAAATGTAAATGATGTCATTCTATTCCTTAACAGCACCAGTTAAACATCCTTCCCAATGGCAAGTGCCTCTCTGCAGTTGTCTGCAGTGAGGCCAGAAGGCATGGAATGGATTAGTCTGCTTTTAGAGGCTAGATGTTTATCACAAACCATGTTTCAGCACAGACTCCCTTTCCTCCTAGACACGGAACTGAGTGGCACTGTGGTGTAGGTCTGGGTCCCTTGAAGGGTGTGAAGACATGCGGACAGCAGCAATGGCTTGAGCGTGCCTGTTCTCAGACAGAGGAGAGCTGCTCATGCTCCTCATTACTGTGCTTCCACTTACTATCCATCGTCATCTGCGTTGTGACATCTGCTAGAAATCTTAATCACGGGTTGTGTCCTCAGCGGAGTAGGCCTGAACAGATGTAAGAGCTACGTTTCTAATTATCTTAACACCTTTCCGGCAGGGCGGTATGAACACAAGTTAATTAAGCCTCGTGCTACCCCCGTGATGCAGAGCTACAGCTATTTTTTTCTTTTCGTTCCGATTCACAAATGAAAAAGCTGAGGGACCAGCTTGTACCTGCTACTTGGTCCCGAAACCCAAGCCCTCCCCTGGCCTCTCCACCTTAGCCACTAGCTGCCTTCCCACGTTTTGACCTGTTGCTGATAAAATTAACAGAACACGTCCTGTGCCCCTGCAAAATCCTAAGAACATTCTCTTACAACGATGTCAATCATGAGGAGTTCCAATGTTCATTACTTCTCCCTACCTTGGTGCACTGAAAGCGCCTCCAGCACAGACTGCCCACTTTCAAAATCTCTTAGGCCAGCCATGGCCTCACCACGGATGCACTCCTGAAGGCACCCCTCCCATGAGTCATTAGTCAGGCGAGGGACGAGTCTTAATTGCCCATGAATTGTGTCTCTGTCATTGCCCAGCACATGGCCTTCATGACGCTTGCAGCCACTGATAAACCCTAGGAGTGAAAGTCAGACCTGCCTCCCTTGCACCCTACTGGCCACCCATTTGAACTGTCTGCATCATGATAGATCCCAGCCAGCATGAAAATCTAGGCAATGGATGGCAGCAGTAATACCTATGCCTTGTGGGAAACATCCTGGGAGATCAGGATGCTGACATCCTCCAGTGAGGGATTCCAGAGCTATGTGTATAGCAGCATTACTGGAAAGAGCTAGCATGACTGCAGGAGCCATGCTGGTTCACCAGGTGTGCTCAGGTGGACTTTGGGCAGGAAAGGGTGGAATAAGGCTTGCTAGACATCTTGCCCCTCCCCCCCAAATGTTTACAAGAGAGGAGAATACAGGTTCAGCCCCTGCCTTGAAAGACATCTCCCTTTCAGACCTCTTGCCACTACCCATGAGCTGGGTCCTTTCAAAGACACACAGATAGTCCATAGCCCCACTAGCCACAGGGAAGGGGCTGGAAACAAGAAGCTGGGGCAAACCGGGCTTGGTGGGCATTGCTCCCTACTTGCAAGCAAAGCGTGCATACTGACAGGCTGACTTCTCAGCTGAAGAGTGATCTCTTTCCAGTGGCAAACATCCCCTGAAATTGCATTTTATTTTTCAGACAAGTTTCAGAGAGGAAAAGCACAAGCAGAGCTGTCAGTGGAATCTCGATCAGTCAGACAGAGGGATCGACTTTAAGGTGACTCAACGTAGACACTTAGAAATTCAGATATGCAGAATTAAGCAACTATAAAACCCTTACCTAGAGTTTCCAGAAGTCCTTCACTGTCCTTGCTAAGCAATGCTTGCTGATGTTCACAGTGATGATAAAAATCCAAGGCACCAGCCCTCAGTTAGAGGAATCTCACAAATTAAATTCCCTCTTTTTTATTTCAGAATCGTTTTATTGCAGAATCACCCTGGTAAAGTGACCTGAACTTAAGAATGATGCATTCGAGCACCCGTTGTTCAAAACTCTTCACACTGTCAGGTGTGAAAATAAGAAAGTCTATTTCAGCCCAATTTTAATCTCTCGGGTCTGAGGTTGATATTGTTATTATTTTTTCATTTATTGTGGATTTAGAGAAAATGTCAAAAGTAATCTCAGAGAAGGCTTAATTTAGGAGTGATTGTTGTAGCACTCTACTACTCTGCAGTGGCCTTACCATCAAAATAGTGTTTAAGAAAATACATCTTGACAAACGTGCAAATTATTATGAAGCCCTTTTTACTGCTGTCTCATATTTTGAAGGAAACCTTATCACTGAAAACTGAGGCTCCTTTGTTGAACTGCTTACACTGGTGAGCTACAGGCAGAACTGTACTTAGTGGGAATGCTGCTGAACAGATGGGAACCCTGTTTTGCACATGATTCTGGAATGCAATAAAATTGTTTGGTTCTGGGAAACAGTTTTTCCTCCCATGACACTATCAAAATGGCCAAAAGGCCTGATTCTGAAATCCATACTCCCACGAGTAATCCTCATTCATTTTTCAGGAAGAAGCAAGTTATGAAGGAGAAAAAAAAAAACGCGAACATCACCTTTGCTTAGAAATATTCTCATTTCCTGATCTTAAGAAGGTGCAAAAGGGAGGGAACAGATATAAAGAACCTATGTATGCTGCTAGCAGCAGAAACACAGAAAGGAACATATGTAAATACACTGCTACTGAAACCCCACAGTGATTTCTGCAAACTGGCCTGGAGAACTGGTGTCAGGAATTTTCTGAGGGATTTCTCTCTTCAGCACCTCAAGGCAGCAGTCCTGAACACTTCCCACTCCTTCTCACCTCACGGAGGACATTGGTGTGGGATAGAGGTTAGACCAGAGATTACAAAACGGAGCCCTTCAGCAGCAGAGGTTGGGGAAGTCACTTGGCTGAAACACACAGAGACAGATTCTTGGCTGGTATAAATCACTGTGGCCCCAAAACCAGTCACTCTGAGGCTCCACTGCTTTACACCCACTGAACATCTGGCCCTCCGCCTGTGGGAAGAGGATATAATGTGCCTCATGCTTCACGCATTTCTAAACAGCTGCTTTGAAGGAGCCCTTCAAGCCTCACATGAGACTATTTGCCCCCGCTGGAAGCTCTGGAAAGGATTGATTGTGCACAATCCTTTTAAAACTTCAGTGTTCACAGGGCACAAAGGCACGCTGACAGACATCTCTAATGTAGTAAGCTGCTTCTTGGCAAATCTCTTTGCAAATCAGGTGGGTGAGGAAGAGATTATGTCCAGTTCCAATTAGAGCTTCACAGTGCCTTTCCACACAGGAGTTTGCTTCGGTAGTTCTGACAGGATCAGGCGATTTCAGCCTGGTACGGCTATGTTCAGTGGTTTGGCACATATCAGGCAGATTTTGCTATGTAACTATACTTGAACTTTCTCTCTAAAAGCATTGTATTACTACTACCATTATTATTATTATTATTATTATTATTATTATTATTACTGTTATTCAGGAACTATGTCACTGAATCTACCTTTATCTTAACGCTGCCACTGGTCTAGCACATCTGCCAAAAAAAATCTTACAAAGAGCAGATTTAAAAATCATCTGACATTTTTTTTTACTAAGCAGCTTTTAGCTGCAGTGTGCTACATATTTTAGGGATCCAAGCTAGTAAGTGAACAGTCAAGATTTGTTTGTTGTATGACTTGCATGGCTAGGACAGTTTCATGTTATTTTCCCTTATTAGCAGGTGAGACCACAAACCACCACTTCCGAGAGGGCCTGACTTAATAATAGACAGACTTAGTACCTTGCAGATTGCTTAAAGCTGAAATTCAGGAATGTTGTGGTTGTTTATTTAAAGTGACATGTAGTCACTTCCCAAGTGGAAGTTCTCAATAACTTGTGTTTTCATAAAGATTCTGGTTGCTTTTTCCAGTTACCTGCATCCTACGGTAAGCTAAAATGCTCTCTGGGCTTTTGGTAGGGGACTGAGTTAGACTGGGCAAGAGTTGTACTCTCTTACTCTGTTACTAAACCACATGCTTCAGCTGCCAGGGCTAACAAAGATGGCAGATGGCATTCACATGACTTAAATAGTTACCTGAAAGAGATTAAAGCCAGTCTGTGGTTGAGAAAAACTGTAGAGGAGTGGCACAGGCAAGTTTCTCTGTTCACTGAGCGAGTTGGATAAGCACTCAGAAGGAAGGCACAATTATATCTTCATTTCTCATATCGACATTAACTTTTGAAGATTAATGGTACTACTTTTCTTTCCATTTTATTAATTTAAGGAAGATCTGGTCAGCTTAACTCCATTAGAAAATTTGGTGACGCCAGCATCATAGGGTGTGTTTCAACAGCCCATTCAAATTTACACATAGAAAAGGTGCTTAGAAAGATAAAAGTGACACCAACTGCATAAATTATTTGATAGCACTGACCTAATTAGAAGATGTATCCTGCACTTGCCAATTTATAATTATTCTTCAGTGTGTTGTAGAAGTAGGACCAACAATAAAGGGACAGAGTGAAGCACAGCTTTCTCTTGGAGGAAGAGAACCAGGAATATGCTTGCACGCCCCAGACTTGTGATCAACAGTCCTGCCTTTAAATCAGTTATGTTTTAAAAGTATTTGCAGTAGTCATTCTAGTATCCTAAGCAGCTGCTATCTCACAGCAGCTTTAGTCTGGAGACTTAAAGAGCTCCGAGAAACTTAACTCAGTGATTCCTGAATAGCCACTGAATGTCCCAAACCCATAGTACCAACCAGTAAAACCATCTTCTTTGCTAGTACCTCTTCTGCTTTCTCCCTTTTTCTTCTTCTTACTTTTTGTTATTTGTTTAATCTCTGTTACACTTACTATGAAGCCACAAAAGTAGACACAGAAACCTGGCTGTGCTATGTGAGGTGTATGAGCTACTGCATGTAAAGTCTGTGATGATTCCAATTCTCTATGGCAAGAAATCACATCGTAAACAACATCTTTACCGCCTGTGGAAGTAGCAGGACCTACTGCTGGACAATTGGTGGAGGATGAAATTTATTATTCTGCTGAAATTCATGACATCTGGGGAACGTTACTGCTTTTTCTCCTTAGTTAAGAACACAAAATCAAGAATGAAAGCAATTGAGGGAAAAAAAATCATGAAATTCAGCAAATACATGTTCAGAACAATATAGTTTGAATATTTCTGTGTTTTGGGGGCAATGTCTATCCTGGCGATTCATATCACCAGAGTATACTCTGGGGGCATGATAAGGAGCAAGATCCTCTCTTCTCCCTCTTCCCACCACCAAACTCATCTCTGCCAATCAAACTCAACTTTGCCACCCTTATAAAGTGCTGTTGGTTAAAACCCCA
This sequence comes from Micropsitta finschii, assembly GCA_034783455.1. Taxonomy (NCBI): domain Eukaryota; kingdom Metazoa; phylum Chordata; class Aves; order Psittaciformes; family Psittacidae; genus Micropsitta; species Micropsitta finschii. The sequence continues at coordinate 35,208 of JAVHNF010058453.1, forward strand.
ATTCAAGTGTCACAATCAGTCTCACAACCTACTCTTACTCCCTATCTGGTAATGCTCAAGAGCTTGGCCACTGGGATTGTGGTATCCCAGCTGCTTTGGTTCCCAAATTATTTGCATGCTGATACGTGTGGACAAGTAACTGGTTCTGTATTATCCACCAGTTAAGGCAAGGGTGGAAAATTTTCAGCTGATACAAGTACACATTGACCTGATGTGCTGAAGCTGGAGTACCTGCATGCAGACAGCTTGGGGAACTTCACCTGCTCCCCTCAGCACAACAGCAGCATCACGCTGCTCCCTTCCCAGTGCTGTTTCTAAGCAGAAGAAAATTGACCTCTAAAATACAGTGGTCCCGGCATGCTTTTGCAGCTTTGAGTTCCCACCCTAGTGCTTCATCTGGCCTTCTTGAGGAGGGGCCTCTTTGGAGGAGGAAGGTGAGTGTGGCTTTCTCCCCTGCTTTTGGGCAGCACTGCCATGCACAGCATCCCAAGACCTCTCGGGGTATGGCCAGCCTTTAGGTAGTGATAGCGAAGCCCAGTGTTGGGAGTAGAATTCTGGAGAAACGTAAAAGGGAAAGGATGGCAGTAGTGTGAAGCAGTTCTCTGGAGAAATACTGGGAGCTGCAATAGCAACTGCCCATCTCATGCTTGCTTGTGAGCTCTTAAGTGCAGCTCAGCACACTCTGTTCCCTCAGCTACAGCACTGGCCTCTCCTCCTGGAGTACTTTGTAGTAAAGTCATGCAAGAGGTTACCTCGATGCTCCCTCAACTCTGGTAGAAGAGAAGCGTCCTTTGAGAGCAAACACCATCTCTCATTGCTCTTTTTCCTATTAGATGCACGTCCATTTCTCGAGGGCCTGAAGGCAAAAGCTCTTAAAAGGAAAGAAAAAGAAGACATTTTACCACCGAGGGTTGGAACAATGGAAAAGCACTGCAGCAGCTGGTCTTCTGTCCTGGAGCATCCATTACTGCTGTGGCTGGTCACATTCTTCTTCCTGCTCCCATCTAGATAGGCCCTGCTCTGGGGCAACTGATGTTCCCTGGCATTATCCTCTGCACCTGATGAAGTAGAAACCATCCCCACTGCAGCGGGGACACTGAAAAAGAAAAGACAATACAAGAAAGACAATAAAAAGTACTAAATAGAGCTGTCATCCCTCCTTTTCTCCTCCTTGTGCTATGCTTCATTTTGGTTTACATTTATAGAAACCAAAACCAGCCTGTCATTGCAGCAGATCCCCCAAGCCCTTAGCACTTACTATTTGTAACTCTTGTAAATTTGGCGCAAGGAGGGGGAGAGAAAAACAAATCCTTGCATGTGTCTGGGGTATTTTTTCACCTCTCAGAGCATGCAGATGACTTGTTAAAACTGATGAGGCACGCAGCTAGCTGGAGGGAAGCCCCTTGAATGCTGAAAACCAGCATTGCAGGAGTGTGAGTCAGGCACATGTTGCAGCACCTCTCATTGGTCTGGTAAAGAAAAAGCTTTGAAAACAGGAATATCTGACTACTTTTTAAACAGACTGTTAGGATCCCTGGGCTGTGGCACCTCTGCCTAGTTTAGGGCGAGAATCGAGCGTATTTGATTCACTATACACTCAGAAAGGGGTTATGTGGCAGGGCAAGAACACATCCACATGCTTTGGATGCATCTGGAGACAAGGTGCCTGAGAGACAGGCACCCAGGAAGAAACAGTGATTTAAAAGCTGTGCAGGTCACATGCAGGGTAAACTAACTGTGGATTACCAAAACAGATGGAGAGTTATAGAAATCGCCAAAGGAATGCGGTGCCCTTGGCAAACGATGAGAAAAACCAACCCTGAAAGGTGCCTGAGCAAAAGCAGTTAAATTAAAACCATCTTTGTGACTGAGTCTGAGGAGGAAAACAGCTGGTAGGGGCTGCAGCCTGGTGCAGCCTGGGAGCACACAGTGTTATAGTTCCTCCTGGTACACTGAGCTAAAGTCACTGCTCTTTACAGTGCAGGCGTGGGAAGAGGAGCCAAGAGAAGAGGGAGACTTCTCAAGCTATTTTAGTTGTGCTTCAGCTCTGCTCTGGAATTAAATCTACAAGTAATTTGGAAATGGGAAAAAAAAAGAAGGTGCATCTTAGGGGATTTACAAAAATGGAACAAACTGGATTGCAGTGAAGGCTGGCTGAGAAGTCACTTTTAATAATTTTAATTACATTAACAATATTAAATGATACATTAATAAATACTTGTATGAGATTACGGTATTTTCCTACTAATTAAATGATACAGCCAGTTTTTCATACTGTGGCCCACTACCCATGCATATGCCTGGTTTAGCCTAATCAATGAGCTATCCAGAAACTGATCATTCCCTGGATCAGAGTGGTGAAAATTGTTTATGTTAATTAACAAAAGAATGGGTATTTAAGTCAAATTGGATTTCTTTTAGGTAAAAGCCTTGTATTTTAAAAATCTGTTCGACATTATATTTGAAATCCTGGCAATGTATATTAAAACCTGAGCAAAAATAACTGAAATTCAAATATCTTTTTGTTTACCGATGGAGGCTTTTTTAAAGAGGCAAACAAAAACCCCAAAAAATCAACTGGGAAAAAGCAGCAGAAACCAAAATGTGTTGAAGTAGTTTGAACAGAGCCTTTGCTAGCAGTAGTCTCTTTGAAGGTATAAAAAGCAGATTCTCTCATGTTAGTGTATTCACTCTGTTTAGTGAAATAAGTGTTTAATATGAGGCAAACAAAAACCCCAAAAAATCAACTGGGAAAAAGCAGCAGAAACCAAAATGTGTTGAAGTAGTTTGAACAGA
>JAVHNF010058453.1:46066-62005 GCA_034783455.1 Micropsitta finschii
TTAACGGTAATGTGGCTAACATCCTACTACTATAAACAGACCCATTAAGATAAATATAACCAGTTAACTATAACCATATTTTTTTTTCTCTTTTCCCACCCTGTTTTGATTTTATTCCAGTAAATGCTGGTGTTCAGATGGATGCTGCAAATGGATTTTTAATAAATTTTCAATCATTTTCTGATGTGCTCACAGTATAGATGTGATGTTACAGTTCTCGAAGACAGAGAGCGTGTTTGGGACCAGCCGTGGTCTGTGTTCTTACAAAGTCACTAGCAGATAACATAATGTGTTTTGGTGTGAGGTAAGTGTAAAAGTCAGTGCTTCAGCAAGTCTCCCCAGCTGCTAGATTGATGTGATTTCCAAAGAGCTTGTGGATTGGTTGTTCTGCTCATATGTCGTCTCCCTTCTTAGGAGTGTACTTATACCCATTCAATGAAGATAGCTGGTTTTAAACCTTTCACATCCTACCTCCCCCCAAAAAGTTGCTGATGGTGCTCAAACACCTTAGCAGTATTGCATGCCCGTATGATTAAGTACTACGTTATATGGACACACATTGTGTATTTGAAAGGTATGAAGTATAACATCAAGCAGTGTTGCAACTAGCAATAGCTGTAAGAGCAAACCAGTCCTGTGTAAAGAGGTTTTAAAGTTCTGGTTCTTCTCTGCCTGGTGTTAACTGAGAGAGGTCTACAAATTGTGTTTTCCAGCCTTTTGTACTTTGATTTCACTCTAACCCTGGGTGAAGCCTTAGAGGCCTTCTGAAGTTTTAAGAAATGTTTTCCATGTGTGGCATGCTTCAAAATTGATCAAAACCCATCACTCTTCTTAAACTTACAGGATGTTAAAACAGACTTCAAGTCTGCTCTGAGTTTTTAAGCAGTACTTTAGATTCTTCCAAGCTAAGGTCATACTTGTCTTACCTAGAATAAAACTAAAATAAGTGCAGTGAAAAGCTCTGTACCAGCTGATTTAACTTCTGGTTTTGAGCTTCAAAACATATTTGATTATATGCAAACCAAATGTGGCATGGACGCAGAAAACCGCAGTGCTTCCCTCTCTCAAATGAAGACAATATGCCACAGCAATAGCAGCTTGAGACGGTTTGGACTGTTGCAAAACCTGTCAGGAGAAAGAGACTGTAAACATTAATCTCTTAAGAAATCTTGCCTCTGTTCCTTTCCCTCCCAGTTTGCTGGGCTTCTGACAGCAGGTATTGTATTTAATTCTGATGAGCTAAATAGCATCTACTAAACTCCTGGTTCCTCTGTTATTATGAATCTTTGTTTTTTTCATAGTAGGATGGCTTTCTCAAGTGGTTATATCTAGTAAGCTTAAGTCTGTCTTTAAATGTCTAGGTGACTTGAATGAAAGTGACCACAGCTTGAGAAGTTACCATGCAGCAGCTGAGCCCCAGCAGTTGGTCCTGTGCATGTTTGCTGCCCTTCACAGATGAGAGGCTGAAAGGTGTTGGCTGCACAAAGTCATTTTGTGATAGTTCTGTTCAGGTGACAGCTGCAATAAGCACAAGCACAGTGTAACCATCTTTCCTGACCTGTACTCTGGCACTGCGTGTGCTTGTATGAGGTGCAGGGAAGGCCAGGAAACGTGCTTTGAGCTACCTGGCTTCATAGAGCCATGGGATAGAAGAGGATAAGCTCTGGTGCCCACTTTACAGTCTCGCAATCTCAGGTCCTTCATAACAAAACAAACTAACAGAAAGTCAAAATCTAGTTGTGGAAGGATGATAATTCCTCTAACAGTGTTCCCAAAGTAAGTGTATTGTAACAGGCTTGGATATAACTGTGCTACCTGAATGGTTATCAATATCCGTATGACGCATCGACTGGAAGGCTAGGGCTGCTACCTTGTGTTTCAGCATCTCCCATACTCTTCTATTCCTGATCCTGCTTCCAGGTTTTCCACCTTTGCTTTTGTAATCTTTTTCAGCCTAGTAACTTGGGAATTTCCGATCTGCTTAGAACTTCAGCCAACCAGTCTGTCTTTTGTGAATAGTCTTGTGAATTTTAGTCTCACCGCACTGAAACCGTCTTAAAGGATACAGAACAATGAATGGACTTCTAATTTTCTAAGGTGCTCTTTAAAGTTGAAAAGTTGTTTACAGCCAAGTCAGAAAGGAATGTCTCCTGTGTGAGGTTAAAATACTTGTGGAGGCCCTGTCTGGCAGGCCACAGGACTAGCTCCCTCCAAGGAGTTCTTCAGGGGTGCAATTAATAATGCTTTCCTTGGTAGGCCCTTATCATTCCATTTGAAAGAGACTGTATACGCTTAATCTGAGCTTTCAGTAACCAAGAAAGCCAGGGATGGCTTGCTTGCCTGCCTTTAATTGCCTTTACAACGTGGGCCAGTAGTTAAAGATGAAATACATCTTTGGAGACATTCCCTCTGTCTGAGTGAAGGCAGAATTTCCCAGTGCAGGGGTAGCCCTGTTCCCATTGGAAATTCCTGAGGTTAATGGAGGCAGAAGTGTCTGGGTCAGGGTGTGGTGCAGCAGCCGCAGAGCCTGGAGCCATCCCTCCTGCTTCTGCCCTGCATGGCTATTCCCAGTCCACCATCAGGTCTAGCTGGGGCTGGTCATGGGTACTGGATTGCTGCTCTGCAGCTGGTGTTGGCCTTCATTCAGCTCATGGGGAAACCTCTGGTGGAAACTAAAATGGCCTTAAATAAGTTTCCAAACAGCCGGAGCCCTTCCTGGTTACAGGTGTCTTGTAACTATGTGGCTATCTCTTAGTAAATGTTCAGAATATGATTCGCTCTTGCTAGAGACCTGTACTAGTGCAGGCCTTCCTGCAGGAAGCTGGGATCATGGGTTTTTCTGCTGTTGGCAGTATTGATCAGACCTCCTGATTCAGTGGTCCTTTATCCCTCTGGGTGGCAAGGAGCCAAATGTTCCTTTCCCTCTTGTAGTGGTGGTGACATGCCCTGTAAACATGCATCCTGACCTGTGTGCTGAAGCCGTGTGATGTGATGGGTGTGTGGTGCTCAGTGTTCTCTTGAAAATACAGGGACAGCTTGGTCAACATCCTTTGCAAAAACAGACGTTGGCTTGTACCCTGGTTTGTACCCAGCGATGTAGGGGACTGGAATTAAAAAAGAAGAGATTTACCTTCTGGAAAGGCAGACCAACCACTTACGGTGAAGATTTATTTTAAAGACTTTGCTGTGAACAGTTGTTTCTTAAGGGAGAACACCACTGTGGGCTTAAATATAAAGAGTTGAGGCAGTACTGATTGAGAGACATGGTAGGGAGAAAACAGCTATGAAGGTGACCTGATGAGAGAGGAGCTATTGAAGACGTGGTACAAAAGAAAGGGATGGTGAGTTTAAAAGAACAGGATGGGAAAATTACTCTTGTGAATAGCTGTTTTCACAAACTATCACCAACTAAGAAATAGTTGAACGGTATTGAGGCAAGATAGTGTTTAGGAATACTAGGGAAAAGAACAGAGCTGCAATCAACTGAATCAAGGGATTCAGTTACTGAATCTAGAATCAGAAGCTGAATTTGTCTTATGAGTGGGTGTTTTTATGGCCTGAGCCTCACAGACTGCTGGAGAGGTTTGGAGGGGTTGCAAAGGCTGTTCTGAAAAGCAGAGTCATGAAGCATTGTGTTCGAGAAGAATGAAGAAGAGGGGAACCACTTGTTTTCTTTGGGACACACACACACACACACACACACACACACACACACACTATTCTAAGGATTGAAGATACTAAGGCATGGCTGCATTTTTACAGGGAAGTGAAAGGGGGGAGCATACACGGAGGAAAGGTAGGAATATGGCATAATGCCAATCAGGGAAAAGTTTGGGGGAGAAGGTAGTGAAATTATGCCTGTGATGGGGTTCTTATGAAGGGCAAGTAAAAGAGAAGCTGTCTTGCTCTGTGAATGTCTCTTGGAAGAAATAGTAGGGGGCTGAGCAGAACATGAAATCCCATGCTTCCCACCAGCTTCTTCATTGGGATGGAGCAGAGCTGCTCTGGGGCAAGAAATTAGAGTGTGCAAGGATGAGAGTGTTTTTCTTTCTGTTCCTGATTTTTACTTCATGGGAGAAGTAAGTGGCTAACGTAATTCATGTTTATTGCTAAATGTTGCTCTTTGATGTCTTCTTATTAGAATAGCCTGAACTCAAAGCCAGAAATAAACTAGAGGGATGGCACCTCATAAGTATAGGGCTTCATTTTTGACTATGTAAACTTTGTGAAACTCTAAATTTTAAGAAAAGAAGTTAGTCTGTTTTGCTTGTAAATAGCTCTTCCATTTAAGCTCACAAAATAACAGCCCTCCAAGTAAACAAACCTCAATTCCCTCCTCTCCCTCCTCTCCTCTGACCTCTTGCCCGCCTAGCTAGAGAAAAAAATCGTTGCTTGCTCTCGGTCAGCCTGTGTAAGTTTTGGTCATCTGGCAGTGACTTTCTTCTTTTTTAGCTGGGTTTTATCAGAACACTGTGCTTTTTCTTCTTTTTTGCTAATTTTTCATGGCATCTGTGTTTTGATCAGGGTTCCTGTTTATTGTACAGTATTTTGGTGGGTGCTTTTTTTCTCATTTAGCTGCAGACAGCAAGTACAGTGTCTGTCTGGTACTTTGGATGATCTTGGGACGGAGCTTATTCTTTGTGAAACAAAATGTACAGTTCTCTCTAGTTTCTTTTGTCTTCCACTCATGATTAGCTCTGTCAGACTAAATTCTTTCAAGTTCTCTTGGGCCCTCCTGTCCTCTGACTTCTGCAACAGTAGATGCAGTATTTGCATTAGATAAATAGGTCAGAATAATTTGCTTCATTCTGGAAGACTAATCTACTTGTTAAAACTACTGGTTTATCAAACAGTGTAATACAGTATTGTTCTAGCAGAGACTCTGCTGGCAGACACTACTCCTTGTGCCTCTTTCTGCGGAGGGATATACTGAAGATGAACTTTGTAGCTTAGAAAAGCAGATAATCATCTGGACTATCTGCAAAGCCCTCAGAATTTGTAGTTTCTGAAAGATAGGTAGTGGGTATTATCTTGAAATCCTGGCTGAATACAATGCAGAGCACCCAGTCTCCAAGCTGTGTGGTACTGCAAAACCTATTATTACTGTGATACTCTCTATCAGCCTCATTAGGGATGATGAATGAGCCAAAGCATTTTTTTTCCCCCTCTTCTGAAAAGACCCGCTGACAATGGTTGCTGAGTGTGTGTGCATAGGCACAGGGTGAATTAATCAGCTAAACTACTACTACGGTATTGCTGACCTTTAAACAAAAAAACCCATCAGCCTTATTATCTGCTAAATCACTTTTGAAGAGATTCTTCCCTCCTCATACTCTTCTCTGCAGAATCACCTTCTAGCTCCCTGCCTTAAAGGGAAAAATCACAAGTGAAATTGCTTGCGTTTGTTTATCGTTGTCTTGTTCCAAAGTGAAGGAAATTCCCTCTTGGGCTTTCCTGAGGCTGAACTTGTGAACAAGTAGATTTGACTGTACAGTGTTTGCATCAGACCTCAGCACCCCAAGTCTGCAATTGGTTCCCAGTGGGTGGACTGTATACCCTTGCGTCATGCTCCGCTGATACTATCGTGTGCCCAGAGGGGTTAGGATGGGAGGCCTGGCCCTTTCACCAGTTGCCCACCTCTCACGGGGCAGCTTAAGCTGAACTGGTCATACCAAAGTGTAAATAACCATCTGTGCTTCTTTCCTCTCTCATTCCACATGTCACTGTCCTGCTGAGCATGATGCCCCAGCATGGGAGCTGGCCTGTGCCTTGGCATGTGTGTTGGGCAGATCAGGACTGATGTGTTTCCTAGCAGACCATGTGGGGTGGGTGTGCAGGAAGGGATGGGTGTTGCACTGGCTGGGGTGAGACTGCACAGCGTCTTCTTCCTTGCAAGTACCGTGCACACCAGTGGTCTTAAGCAAGTAGTCTGTCCAGTAAACAAGTGGTTATTGAGATTGGCATCTGAATGCCCTGGTCTGGTGTGGTTTTGGCTAAAGGAATCCTTTATTCCTGTTCAGGTGTGTGGAGCAGCTCTAAATAAAGCCTACAAAGATCTTGTTCCTGCACCTTTAGTTTACCATAGAGATGTTAAACTTGCCATTCTAAGATGGTTGCTTCTCATTTGAATTGAGCAAAAAGAAAACTGTAAAATACTCTTTAAATAAAAAGACTTCAGCTTTTTTGGGGGTTGAAATGTGTCAATAAAATTTCATTGCATCTTGGATTTTTCTGGAGAGGAGCAGGGGTGGAGGACAAAAGAGGACTGTTTCTCCTCCATTGGAACCAGCTGTGGTTTGTTCGGCTTTTGTGTATTTGGATGGGCATTCTGAATTGAAATCCAAACTGGAACTAGCAGTTAATATTACAAACAAGCAGCATAATTTGACTAAACAAGCTTTCAGATGATCATAACTAGGCTTTGATGCTGAAGAGTGGGATTTTCATAACTGCGGAAGTAATTTGAAGACATGCTTGCACCCGGAGCCTGTAGGGTTGATTTGATGTTTTTTGGTTGTTGAGCTTTTTTTCTTTCCTTGAAGATTATTATGGCAATGATTCATACTTTTGTTGGTCTTAGCAAAAGAGTGGCTTGCATGTATAGTTGATTTAAAATCTGAGCACCTCTAAGCAAGTAATTCTCCATTTTGAGAAAGAATTTGTCTAGGAAAAGTTCAGAAAATTATTTTTTCTTCTTTTTTTAATCCTTTGTCTGCTTGCTAGTTTTTTGTCTTTGGTTTCTTGCCCTGGTATTGACTGACTTTGCAAATGAGAACTTCCATGAGATCCTGTTCACAGCCTTCCTTGTCCTTGGGTTTGTGTATGTGATTCCTTGTTTTCAAGAATGAGTTAGCATGGTTGGGGGAGTTCAGCTGATGAACAGTAGTTTACTAGTACTATACAATTTGAGTTATGAAGTTAAATCTAGCAGAAAAATCATTTAAGCTCCTCATTTTAACTAGATGACTGTTTTCATTGTCTTCATTTGCCTGAATAGAGAATCTTTTTCCTCCGCTCCTGTTCTTAATAGCTTGTTTGGCTTCTAATGTCAGAAAGAAGGTCCATTGGAATATTTTTCTCAGTCACTCTCTGATTTGCTTAAAGCAACTTAATGGATTTTTAACACTTTCAGTTGTGCCAAATCAAACCCTCTTCTTTTAATTTTGTAATTTTTTATTATTTTAACAGGCACTCAGTGGTCTGTAAAGCTTCAAAAATAAAAACCAGTAGAGTGACAGAAAAACTAAACCCATGAAAACTAACTTGGAGTAAGAGCTTTTCTACTCCTGTATGGATTACCAGCAAATTCAGGGGGCATGTAGAGTGAGTGTATTTCCTAATAACAAGCTGTGCGCTCACATACCACGCTTCTTTAAAGGTCTTGTGGTTGGGATCCCAGTAGTATTGATGAGAAACGTGTAAGGAATTTTTATAAGGTTGTTTGAATAGCTGAGTAACTTCTTTTGAAAGTGGTAGAGTGATTGCTTCTGCTTTGGAGAAGAATGGTTCTGTGGATACCCAAGGTGATAATGAATGATGGAGCGTCGAAGTTAGATCCTACAAATGCAGTTATCCTCTAGAGGATTTATTGAAAAGTTAATATTTAAAAAATACACTTTTTTAGGGTGATGCACTTTACCATATCTGTTGTCAAGCAGGGTGGTGTCTTGGTTATGTTCTGCAAATGGCCTTTTGGGTCCTCAGGTTTGACAGCACCAATTATGTGATGATACTCATCATAGAAAGAGAGAGGTGATGCAGACCATGTTCAAATGCCAAGCTAGAGCATTTGACTGTGGTGACATTTGACAGTAGCTGTTCTGTTTGTTTTCTCTTGCAGTTTGGGGCAGAGTTCAGAAGGTTCTCCCTGGATCGCTACAAGCCAGGAAAGTTTGAAGACTTCTACAAGCTAATTCTTCACATTCATCATATAGCCAACCTGGAGGTGATGATTGGATATGCTGATGTGCATGGAGATCTTCTCCCCATTAATAATGACGACAACTTCTTCAAAGCTGTTTCAAGCGCTCATCCGCTGCTCAGGGTTTTTATACAAAGACAAGGTAAGATGCAGCTTCATTTCAGCGCCTCAGTGTTCTAAGGGAAGGTGAAGAGTGGATTTGTGCCCCCCATTTAAAGGCTGAAATAAGAGGGACCTAGGAGCTGTCTCACTCATCAGGACTCTTGTCATGCAGTTCATTACCATTTGCAGGGATGGCATGACTTCAGGGCAGGTAGAGGAACTGCATTGCTGCCCGTTAGGTATTTGAAGGATAGCATGTTAAAAATCACCATGAGCTCCTTCTTTTCCAAAGGGAGTGTAATTTGCGCCGCTGATACTGTCATCACATTAGCATGCCAACTCCACTTGTTTGAGCAAACTGAGGAGGAGGGGATCCTAGTACTTTACATGTAGAAATCTTACCTATCTGTCATGATAGTCAGTGTCATACCCAAATGATTCATGCCTGTATTGTGTGTGAATGGACACAGACGTGTGGTTATTAAAAGAAAGGAGAGATTGCAGATCCGTCACGAATGAGATCTTGTTTGACTGTTGACCTGGCAGACAGACAAATGATGATTCTCCTCTGTCCTTACTTAGGAGAGTTGGATCTTCCCATTTTGAATCATCAAGCAAACCTTGAGCAGAATTGCCTAAATGTTAAGATGACATCAGGTTTAAGTGTTTGTGTGTTGTTCTTGTCAAGCCTTGCGGATATCTGAAACCTTCTTAAAGACTGTGTTTGACAGTTGCTTCAGATGAGGATTGTTTTTTATAACAAGGTGTCTTCCCCACAGCCCTCCTTAAATCCCATGGGAACCTAACACTGTGTTAACACTACCTCCATGTTTTTTCAGTCATGTAGTGATTTATAGCACAGGGCTGTTGGAATTAAAATCTTGTTAGTAGCAGAGTCAGAAACGAGGTGATCTGAGGCTTTGAGCAGTCATGTAGCTCTTTTGGCCTGGATTTCCTTCTGTGTGGGTGTTTACTGATAAGGATTTAGCAGAAGGTTCCAGCCTGCGCATTGGTATGGGTTGGTATAGTGTGTGGCTCGATTCAGTGTCATCAGATACATCCAGGGCTGTGTGGCCCTGCCCATTCAAGCATGTTGTCTGCCACCTTCCTTTAGATGGGAATAAGTGTTCAAGGAGGCACTAGAGAAGAGGATCTAAAGCAGTTTGTTTTGTTTGTGTCCATCAGATGAGTGGGAAAGTCTGTGGGAAAGGACTTGGGTTACTAGCTCCCCCTTTGTGCAGAAAATGCAAAGGTGTATAACAAGTTCTGTTAAACCTGCTTCCTGTAATGCCTGTTAGGGCTTGTGAATGTTCATGGTGGGTCAGGTCATGAGAAATCACTTGCATGACTTTGTCATACTTGCATCAGTTCAAGTTTTATTCATCTCTCCAGATCAGTCCTGTTCAAAATGTGTCTTTCTCTGCTTGGGCAAACTGATGAAGTTGCTGAGTACTGTTAACTCTGTTGGGACAGAGGATTGCCACCAAAATGCTGATCACAGAAGTAAGCAAATGAGAGAAAACTCTTGACTACATGTGGGTAAAAAAATGCTCCCTCCTCTTCTTCAGCAGCAGTATGCCAGTTGTGGCAGTTTATAATTTGCAATCTTAATGGACAAGTGCTTTCTAAAATACTTTTCTTTTACCTGTCGCTCAGTGGAAAGAATCATGCTGACAAGTAAGGAAGCCCATACAAGATGGAAGATAGGCCTACGCCTCCTCTTGTGTGGCTAAGCCTGAAAGTTTTCCCAACACACGTTCTCCTGTGCTCCTTCTATAAAGCTGAATGGAACAGTGAATTCTGGGTTTTCCCTTTGATTAATGGCCCTTTTAATAAGGGAATCCTGAAGTTAAACATTAGAGATTATACTTGTGGGTGCTCCCAAACAATTGTCCATTTTCTTTTCTGAGAAGAAGCCTTTAGAATCGTTCCCTTAAACAGTAACAGGAGTTACTGAAATCTTGTCTCCTCTTCCTTTGCTCCCCTGCTGTCTTCCCTTTCTTCAGACTGGGGCGATGGAGCAATGCTGGCCCTTCTGTTGGGGACCTGCACTTAGAGAACAAGGCAACTGGCACCATGAAATTATTGTGCCATCCAGGGAAATGTGGTGTGCCTTCAGTGCTTCAGCTCACACTCTAAAGTCTGACTTCAGAGGCAGGAAATTAAGCTGACAGGGGTGCTAATAAAATATGAGGACAGTCTTCTTCTGTGACTTTGAAGATTGAGAGCATGGGCTCTCTAGGCTGTAGGATCAGGGATCATTGCCCTTCAGTGGGAGAAGTCCTGGGAGGTGGCTACCAAAAGTTCTTGCGGTGTTGTATAGTTGGGATGATTTGAGAGAACTGAGCAAAAGCATGCAAGCACGGAAGGACTGAATAGTTGAAGTTCAGGTCTCTTTCTAGCAGAGCTGAACTGCTTATCAGCTGCATGATTAGTCATCTGTTTTCCCAGTTTGCAGCTGGGTTATCCCTTCTCTTGTCAAGTAAATTATACAATCATGTTAAAACATCTTATCTGTATATTCTCAGAGTGGTAAAATAGGTAACTTACTCTTTGCACAACAGTCAAGCAACTATTTGCTGGTTTGATTTGTTTGCCTAGTTGTTTTTCATCTGAGCTTAGTCTTGCACTTTTTAGATCAAAAGTGCTGCCCTCATTTTTACCCAGAAGCAAGCCACGTGCATGCTGCTTGGACTCTTGCACTCCAGGTTCATGTGTAGGCATGGGATGGGTGTTTTATTCCTCTTCCTTATTTTTGTTCAAGTACTCTGAGCATCAGATTTTTTAGGATCATAGTAGCTGTTGCCTTCCCAGGCAGGAAATGTCAGTGCTTATTAGCCAGCTTTTTGCTTAGGATCTGGATTGTCATACCCAGTGTTCTTGCAAGAGTTACTGTTCATAGCTTTGGGGGTCTTGAAGGCTCCGAGATGTTTGCAGGTTATGTTTGAGTAAACTCAGCTATAACAAATTTTTATAGTGCATAGTGATCTGTCTGCTGAAAATATGTGGTGCTTTTCTTTTTCATCCAAAACCAAGTTACAATGCAGACAGAAATTCTAATTAGAGAGCCAGGCTATAAAAAGAAAAGGCAATTTTCCTTTGTCTTGTTTTCCCAGGCTGCAAGTATGGGTTGTGTTCTGTGTTGTAAACTGATGTGGCTCTTTTGACTTCATTAGCACAGTAGTGATTTGTATCAGCTGATGCTTTGAGCCCAAGAGTTTATTCACTTGGCTCTAACTAATATCAGACATCTAGAACTCTCTGTGTAAGGTGCCTGCTGCTGGGGATGGGACTGATGTCCCAAAGATCTTAAAACAATGCAAGGAATTATGGATGTTTTACTTTCTCCATAATAACTGAACTCTTGTGCTATAACCAAGACTTGCGTGAAGGAAGAGCTTCCTCATTTTTTCAAGGCTCTGTTTGTTCTGGCTGAAGTTACAGCATTAGAGACAATCTCTTGAATACTGCAAAAATATTTAAGTGTAAGCTCTGAATTCAACCAGAAACAAAGAACAGAAAAACTGAAAGGAGTTAGTGTTACATACTCTCAACCAAATACATTTTTTCGTATATGATTAAATGGAACAATAGTAATGTCAAATCTTGATTTAATACCTCTTGGAGGCAGAGGTAGATCCAGGACCAAGATGCTGAAGTACAGCAAGCATATGTTGTGGCTCTAATTCTAACGGAGCACACCGCTATAAATCCAGACTAATGATTCTGAGAGAAGTGATGAAGGCTGCTGACGACCAGACCTTCGTATCCTACCACTCTTCAGGGTATATAGATTTTGCATGGTCATTAAGAGAAGATCTGCTGTAGCTCAAGTAGCAGAGGAGGCCTAACAAGCTGCTTAGCACATCTGGTTCCCAGGCCAAGGTCAAATGATCTCTTCTTCTGGGAAGTGCTTTTGTTTTGTCCCACTCACAGCTGGAGGTATGTCCTGATGGTGGTTTGAGGCTTTGGAGCTCTGCTTGCTTTGCCTGAGTTTCAGCAAGTGGCCTTGTTCCTATAAACCCATATATATATTGATGAAAACATCCCTCAGCAGACTCATTCTCAAGGAAAATTTAAAGGAGTTGGGGTTTGGTGAAATAACAAACTTACTTAAATACTCGGGCAGTCTTGACAAGACATATACCAGTAGGGACTGTGATTGTGAATGTGGCTGTTGGGTGAGCACGGCTGCTGTTCCCTGTGAATCAGCAGTTGTATTGCTATTGCTTTTAAGGAATTTCCATAATAATACAATAAATTAATGAATATGGGGTTACTTAGTCAATCCTGAAGCAGGTTCTATCTAGATCAAATTCATTATCTTTTCACCCATAAAATTAAAGGTTTAAATGGTTTCATGGTGAGTGTCCTGCTAGTAGGAGTACAGGTGAAGTGCTGGAGCGTCAGATGCTGGGTCTGTATTTCTGTGTATCTTTGTCAGATATCGCACATCTTGCAGGAATATAAAAGGCAAAAAATCTGAAGAAGCAAAAGAGCATTCTAACAGGAAGTAACCCTAAACCCCTTTCTACAGCTAACTGGAGCAGGGCCTTACATAATAATTTAGTAAATGCCACAAATGAACTGCAGCTGTTAATTGAGGAGGCCTGATGCTGGAGAAGGCTGATATCTTCTGATACCTGTATTGTTTTGCCTTTTCTTGTTTGGAAGACTAGTAGTGCATCAAAAGCCATCAAGTACTGTCTTCAGAAAGAAAAAACCCTTCTTTTGTAGTTATATTTTTATAGTCTGTTACTGTAACAGTAAACCAGTGCTGAACACCAGTCGCTGCTTTTCTGCTTGAGTGGTTAGAGCTGCAGTCTACCATCAGTTCTCACTTAAAGCCTGATCCAAAATCAACAGGGAAAAATATGCATTCACCTGGTTAGGCTTTGGATTTGGCTTAGTTTAATTTACATTAAATTATAGATTGGAAGATGCTGGTTTTCCTCAACTGCATGCTAATGTATTTAAACTGCTGTGCCATGCAGCCTATTTCTGTATGTTCGGAAGCAGTTCATAACTCCTCAATTTGCTGTTTACCTGGCAAGGTTCTGTTCTGCTCTAAGTACCAACATCTGTGCTTAGCTTTCTTGTATTACAAAATCAGAGCAATCACACTCAGTTTTAAAATAAAAATGTGCTAATGAGAATCATGCCCAGGTTTGACTGAAAACCCGACAGTGGGTTGTTTTATTGTCTTTAATACTCTAAGCAGATAATCTCCAAGAATGGTGGTTGGCTGTCTAACCAGCATGTATTAAACACAAAAACTGGCTTTGAGGCAGCAACTAAAATGAAACCTATTTCCAGCTGCCTTTAACTCTCTGCTCTGTCTTCTAGAGTGGGCACAGTTGGAAGAGTTTGAAACTTTTCGCATCTTTTGGTTCTTCAGTAACCTTCCCATTTATTTTACAGCACAGTCATTGCCTTCATGTTCTCAAGATGTATTTCCAAGCAAGAACAATGCAATTTTTACTGCTCTTGTTAAAGGCTTCTCATACATCAAATAATAAAGCAGGTTGCACATGTTGAGGGAAAATACTGAACTGTTTTTGATGGAGCTGGGCAGATTTTTACAATAGTCTTCTATGAGTCTAAGGAAGTAAAATCGAATTAAGGGTACAGAGAAGGTGACTTGAGGCCTTCACTTCATCTGATCCTGTACAAGAGAGGGATGGGGAGGAGGCAGGGAGAAGAAACTCTTCTGGCACTTAGTATAGCTCTCTAGGGTACTGGAGGATGTGGCTCTGCTGTTCAGAAGGATGTCCCAGGGCTGCTACCTTGTCTCCTCCGCCCTGGCACTGGTGTTACCTGGTGGCTGAGCTCTCTGAGCCAGCTGCTTGGCAGTAAGCCTAGTGTTTGAGTGAGGAGCTAGCATGGAATGGGCAGGAACACAGCAGATTTAAAGTGACTAAACAGTGCCGTGAAGCTTCTGCTTCCTGGGAGGAAGAACTTGGCTGCTTGTATCCTTTGGAAATGTGTGATGCCACTGTATTTGGAAAGGAAGCAAAGCATTGTGTCTTAGCTTTGACAAGATTAGAGGATGGCGGTAGATTTCATGCTAGTGTAATAAGAATTGCTGCTAGGCTTAAATTAAATCCTTTCACGATTTTCCTCGGAAACATCTCTGGTTTTGAGCTGGAGGGGTCTTTGAATGCTTGTCAAGCCAAGTAATCTTTGTCCCATTCAAGTCCTTTGATATCTAAAGATAAGTAAAATGCAGCTGTTTGTTCCAGTGAAGTCTGGCAACAAATTACTGTAACTTCTGTGCTTCACCTTTCATGTGCAAATGATGAGACTGGTTAATCATTATCTTTCAACTACTTTATTAAGCAACTTTAAAACCATTATATTTTATCTGGCTTGTCAGACATAAACACAAACAGCCTTGGATTTTTTTTGCTGGTGTGGTCAGTGATACCTGGTGGCTGAGCAGACCAGCACAAGGCTGCTTCTCTCCTTGAAAACTCCCGTTTTAGAGTACGAGGATACTTGATTTTCATCATTGATTACTCTACCAGTTGTTCTGGTTGCAATTAAGCAAGAATTTTCAGTGAAAGGAGGGGAAAGTGTGTGGAAATAGCATAGCCTAAGACAGGCTTTCTAGAATCAGTCAATAACTGATAGTGGAAACTGCAGCAGAAATACACACTGCATAAATATTAGTAGTTGCAGTGTTTAGTAAGCATGGAACAGAAGCCTGGCAAAGATGTGTGGCTGTTGCTGCTCTGTCACTGACAGCAAACATATATTACACTTCTGTGTTTGATCTACATGGGATTTGGTTTCAGTTTCGAAATTTAATAAATAATAAATACATATAACCAAATATATTAATAGGAAAAAATAAACTTCAAGAGTTGATGCTTCCTAAAGATAGCATCAAGCTGGTACCAGCACCACACAGTTTTGCTGAATTTAGACTAAAGAAACTTGTTTACAGTGGGAACTTGTGCAGCCTTTCATAGAAGCCTCTACTCAAGTCCATGCTTAGCTTTAGCTGGTAAGCCACATAACAACAATCCAGTAAACACTGTTTTCTCTCCCTTCAAACTCCTGTTTGTTGTCTTACAGTTGCAGATTGCTGCTCTGACTCTACTTTAAAAAGCAAAATAGAAGAACCCCCCAACTATGTCTCCTTAAAGATAGTCTCAAGTAAAACTGCTTGTTGGTTCCTTCCTTGGTCTGACCTTTCTTATATAAGGTAATGAAGCTCCTCTAACAGGTGGCTTGGCTGTATAAAACCACTGATGAGCACTTGTCAAATAATCCACTTCTGTTAAGGTCCATGTGAAGGGAATTTTCCACTATTTATCTTTCCTTACCTTAGTAGTCAAAACAAGAGATTCTGTTTCCTGCTCATGGCTCAGGTTTTTTCCTGTTGTGCCTACTTGTCATTTCCCTTCTGTAAGTGATGGAAACAAGTACAATGTGCAGATAATAATGAAATGCACTTGATCGTCTCTTCTTTGACACTGGATTTTACCTAAAGTGACCTCACAAGCTCAAAGTAGCTTTCATGTAATGGGTGGAGGGTAGATGGTGCAATGCAAGTACGAACGTTAAATCAGCTTTCAGGCCTTCAGAAACGTAGCAGAAAGCCTGTTCCAGAAGTACTCCAAACTAGTTAGGAATACTGAAGGGCTTAAACCAGCCTGATTGGTAGACTCTTGCACTGAAAGCAAGCATGCAGTGAAGGATGTTTCTGCCAGGTGTTTGGAGTAGGCACTGGAAAATTAAATCAAAATATAACTCAACAAATATAACTCTAAAACAATTTTAAGTGACTGAAAGCTTCTCTTTTGTCTTCAGAGTGCCTGTTGTGTTGGGATAGGTGTCATTCTAAAAAGGTAACAGAAGTAGTATCTGAAGGCAGAAAGTACTGTCTGTCCACTCTCCTTAACTTCTAG
>JAVHNF010058455.1:0-10486 GCA_034783455.1 Micropsitta finschii
AAACGTTTTGCAAAGTACTATGGGGGTCTCTGTATAGGCTTCTCTGCCTTTGCCCATTGGTCTCCCTTCCCTGGGAAAGCCAGCAGGGCAGCTGGGAGATGTTAAGGCGTCACAGAGTAAGCAGCTCTTCCCAGAAGGGGCAATACATCTATCACATCACAGTGTAAAACCACCAGTGAACCCCCAAACAGTTCACAGCTTCCCATGTCACACCACGCAGGTGACCACCCGTCCCTTGCTCCCACCCTGCCTGCAGCCCAGGATGCTGCTCCCTCCACACACGAACTAAGCAGCCAAAAGCATCTCTCAGGTTCCCAGCTGTGCAGACACCCTTGCAACCCGGCTTCCAGCCCAGAGCAACCCCCTTGCCTGCACAGCCAGGTCCTTCATGAAACAAATTACTTCCAAATGCCTGCCTCTGTGGCGTGGGGAGAAAGGGAAGCCCAGGTTTATACCTGGGTCTGCTCATACCCTAACGACGGCAGCAGCTCCACTTAAAAACACCGCTGCCTGCAAACTATCAAATTAATCCCAGGATTTCAACAGCTTTTCTTCATTATTTCTCATCTCAAACAAACCACAAATTTACTTAATGACTAAACCAGGCAAGCGAGTGCTTTGTTTTCCAGGCAGCGGGAACCTTTCTAACGGGATCCAGGTTTTTAGAAAACACATTCACCTAATGTCAGGCGAGGCAGAGGGTCCATGCCCGAGATGTGTCTGATGCTTTTTTTAACATCTCCAATCCCGCCAGCATCGTGGTTGGGGTATCTCTGAGTGCTGTGCCCAAGGAGAGGCGCTGAGCAGGGTGAGGAATACAATAAGAACACTGTGTTCCAGGAATGATTGAATAAAGGCAAGAGCATGCTTTTGGCTAGCGGGATTCAGTGCTGTAACTCCGTATGCCGCTTTTCTTCTCCATCTGAAGCAACGCTGTTTGTCCATGCTTCTCTGAAATGGAAAGTATTTCCTCCTGCCTGCTTGTTCCAAAGAAAGATCTGAGGAGGCCTGGTATAACCAGGCAGAACTGGGGATTCTCCAGTGCCTTGACAGCTCTTTGCCAAAATTTCTGCTTAACAAGAAAGGGCTTACAAGAAAGAAATTACAAGCAGATTTCTCCGTAAGCTCAGTCTTAAGACCAAGGCCCATAGGATGAGTAAGTTTTTGGACAGGAACAAAGCATCCAGCTTTGGCCAATGACTCCTGACCATTTTCCTTCTTCTTACATACCTACAGAGCCTGTGGAGTGCTCAAGAACATGGGACATCTACAGGTACCTGAAGCATGTTGGGGAATAGGAGGCATTGGAACCAAAGGGCAAATAAGACTGCCTGGGCTCAGTCCATCCTTAGATCACTGAAGCTTTTCAGGAGGGCATAAACCCCAGCATTGCAATCCGTTGTCTGTATTGCTTTCAGGGGTAAATTTCCTGATACTTAAATCACAACAGTGGTGTTGCTGATGGCCAAAAGAAGGGGAAAATATGCAACTCAAAGGGGCCCCATTTAACAAAGACTAGTTGCAGCTTTGACATTAAGCTTCTAGTTTGTATCACTGGGCCACGTAATGTAAGCTGAGCTGCACAACCGCAGACTTGCTAGCCTCACTTAAATCCTTACCGAAACAATGGCATGAAACTCAATACTTATTACCAATTTATTGCCAACAAAGTTGGTATTTTAATGAAATTACCAATTTGGGTGACAGAAGAAACGAGTTGATGTAATATTTTGAACATCAATGATGGACTTAGCACCTCAAAACCACCTAGGTTTGTTTCCAAAGACTTAACAATGATGAGGTGGGCTGGATTAGCAATAATCCTGCACAAAAAAAAAAAAACCACAAAAAGATTATTTCACTGAATAAGGTCTGGCTCACCAACACACATGAAACGAAGAGGTCTGCCTCCGAGCAGAGCTGCTCACTGGTGTCTTAACTCCTACAGAAAGGATCCAAGAAATTCTCCCAATTGAACAAGAACCTTTGAGGTGACCGAACTCTGACCTCAGCTGGTAACAAAACCAAAACCATGGACGGCTGGCAAGACCTGGCAGAGATAAAGCTGAGAGTCAGGATTTAATAGTGCTCCCAGAGGGGAGATTCAACTGATTAGAAACATCGTAATCTTCTTTCTCAGAGTATATTAAAGGTCAAGAAGTGGGATCAGATATTGGCAGCACATGAAAAAACAGCTCAGTTGAGGAAAAGACCTTCACAAAGATGTTTCATACCTTCACATTAAAAATTCCTGCAAAGCCTTATTTAACTTTACTTCTATCTAGGGAACACATTCAAGTTCAAAGTCAAGAGACCATTAGATGAGGACAGAAAAGAAGATAACCCCCCAGACACTTCTGCCTCCAATCAGTACTTTATAATGAGCAGGAATTCTTAAACATAGTTGACTGCAACCATGACAGATAAGTAGGTCTCATGAAACAGAGCTTCTTTAGCAGTGTCTGGAGTCTCACAAGCTCCCCAGATGGGGTCATTAAAGGATATTTGTTCCATCATGTTAACAAACAGCAGGTTATATTAACAACAAAATACTGGCAAGCTGCAAAAAAGCTTTTAAACCCCCTCTATCATTTATTGCTCAGCTCTGAAGAGATGTCAGCCTCACAGCAAATGTATAAATCCTAAATTGTTCTCCTGGTCTCTATTAGGAGCTCATAATCTGATGTTGCCTTCTCAGTTCAAACTGACCTGGCCAATACAACTCAGTCACTGGGGCAAGATGAAGGTGGACAAAGTCATGCTATCTTTCTCACAATGCCAAATAGTAATGGCTATACTTTTACAAATGGATCTAAATTTGGTGTCCGACTGGCAAACCAAGAGCAGAGAATTCAGCAGTGAGATAGGTGGTGATCAACATCTGGAGCCAGCCGGTGCAGGTCAGAAAGCAATGACTGTCTACTAAGTATACCTTGACTGTAACTAAGAAGGACCCCACTGGGCACGCTTCTCTCCTGAAGGAAGCATCACCAGAAGTTCAAGGTGCAAGAATCAGTACACCTCATTTAAACAGGTATTAAAATGTAATGAAAAACACCTAAAGGAGGCAGGGAAGAGAAAAAACAAAATACTTTCTTTTTAAAAAAGAGTTGTTCATAAACAAATTGCACAGGAGCTCGCAAGGTAGCTCCTGGGGCACCACAACACTAGAAGGTCCAGCTAAACTGCAGACCACAGCAGAGATGAAATACCCTAAATGTAGTGTGAGACTGTTAGAGCAGCTATCAGGAGGCCTATATATGCAGTTCATCTCGTCACTGTGTTTGGCCACTGCTCAGGGAAGTCCTGTGCTGTTTTTTAATTGGTGCACTTTATATCAAGTGAAACTTGACTTCAAGAACTGTGCTGGGGTTTGTCGTTATTTTTGCCTCATAGAATTTTTCTGGTTTGGTTTTCATCCATTAGAATAGGCAGATATAGGGGCTTTTACCTTTATTACACAAATTCTGTGGTATCTTTTCATCAGGTATGCATTATTGTGGGGATATATATGAAGTACCATGTCTATCTGAAGTGTTGTAAAAGACCTGTTTGAACTCTCGTTCCATTCCTACGTATCTTTATACAACTAAAACCAGTTGATGATTCCATTCAGGAAAAATGAGTGAAAATGCAAGCAAAGCGGGTTTTGTTCTAAAGAAATTAGCCACTGCTTGGATAGAAGACAGCTGTATTGATTTTTTTTTACCTCAGTTTCTTAAACTCTGTGTGTTTCCATTGATCTTGTTTTATTCCCTCCAGAAATTCTGAGTACAAGGTATCTGCTGACACCCAACCAAATTCAACAGGGGAGGGAGGTCTCAAAAACGCTATGATGATTAGTGGAAACGGGAAGCCGTGGAGAGACTCTTCAGTACTCTGAGTAAGGGCAAAGCTGTGACCAGATGTCAGCAGAAAACCTACAGGAGATCTTACAATCACCTCAAATGCTCCAGCTGACATCTTCCCAGACACTGAAGTCAGCACAGGCCCATTGCAAAGGCCACATTTTCAGATCCCCAGTGCTTAATTCTGTATTTTAGATGGCAGTGGATGGGCCCAAATCACTTCCAGTTGACATGATGCCTTATAAAATCACAGAATCCTAGAATGGTTTGGGTTGGAAAGGACCTTAAGATCATTCAGTTCCAACCCCCCTGCCATGGGCAGGAACACCTCACACAAAACCCTGTCACCCAAGGCTCTGTCCAAACTGGCCTTGAACACTGACAGGGATGGGGCATTCACAACTTCCCTGAGCAGCCTGTTCCAGTGCCTCACCACTTTCACAGTAATTGCTGTTACCATTTTCTCCTTCAATAGCAAGTGGAGCCCAGAGCAGAGCACCACGGCTAGCCTGACCCACTGCCATGTGCTGCAGTCATCCCAGCTGCCATAACTATAAATGAAATTCTGTGGATGAAGGAAAAGGCTGTTATGAAACGCCATGTGATAGCGCTGTGCATCAGACTTACACTGTCCCATGTCTACATGGGGCAAATGTCCCCAGCCCCTCTCTCCTGTTTAGCTACATGAGTTCAATCACACTGTTAGGGTGGGCTCACAGCCCTCCCCATTGGAGGCAAACAGGGTTTCTCTCCTCTAGCCTGCCATTCATTTACACAAAAGGGAATTTTAGCCTATTATCAAAACTGGCTGAGATGAGTGGCTCAGCAGTATCTTCCACCAGTACCTAGCTTAGTCTTGAACTAAGGCTGAACAGCACCTGAAAACTCTGGGAAGCATCAGCAAACCCCTTTCAGTTTCAATATCCTGTACAGCCTCATCTCTTGCCAGCTCCCAACATCACCTGCTCACTACTGGAGGATCTCACCCTCTGCACCTCCCTGCCATCACTGCCCAAAAAGCCTTTTATGGTTTTGCTACATGCATTTTCTGAAGGATGCAAGAAGAGAGCTGCTCCCCTAATGACAAGTGTCAGAGAATTCAGAATCATCATCATCATCAGCAATAAGAATTGCAGTTTCCAGTCTCTGAAGTCTTAGCCATGAACATCATCAGAGCAAATACACTTTTCAGGATATTCTGTTTGCCAAAATTTTAAACCATCTACTACAGAGCTTGTGGGACTCTCCAATTTAATCAAATTGGACAGATTTTCAAGTGGAGAGCAAAAGGTACGTTCAAGCTGCCAGCACCCTTCCCACCTCCAGCAACACACCTGCCAAACGATACAGCCCTACTTCAAAGTAGGAAAGCTGGAAGGTTATCAATGAAAAGCAAATTGTAAGACTCTGACATGAGCAAAACAATGTAATTTCCTCCTCCTCTGTTTTTGCTAAAATTTGCCAAAATAATTAAGCCTTCGGCAAAATCTCAGCATGGCAGAATACTAAAGAACACAGTCTGATAAAGATATGAGCAACTACAACAAAGTTTTATATAATGGGAAATGTTAGGCAACCATGACTACAGCCATTGCTGCCAGCTCCGCCTATAGAGTAAATGAGTGATATTTTAACATCACTATTAACTCCCCCCGCCCCTGCAAAACTACAAGTGAGTCTGTAACATGACTCACAATAGCCTTGGCACACAGTTTGATCGCAAAGTTGATGAAAGCACCCGTCCCCGAACCTGTGTGTGAAAACTGTAGATGAATTAATCAAAACATGCAGGAGCTTGTGACACCAGTGTCTGAACCTGCACATCTGCAGTGGTGAGACTCTTGCATGACACAATGCGACAGCAGACAGACCTGGCTGCCAACTGTTGCTGCTGGTACCCTATCACATCCAGGGAAGAGAGAACAGTGCTTGCCAGAGGTTCTTATTCTAGAACTGATCTTTCTGGACTATGTGGATATCCACAGCATGATGTAAAATTCACATGGTGAGTAAGGGAGTGAAGAGGGACTCTTCTGTTTTGCATGTGTATGTTGCTAACACAGAAACTGCTCAATGGCATCATCTTCTCTGTTCAAGATGGTAACAGATGTCTCTGTATGCTGCAGAGATGCATTTGTTGTACAGCTTTAAGCAAACAATAAATGAATTTATGAATTCCACTGCTGGCAGCTTATAGAGATCTCCATATGCAGGATCACTTCATTACTTGCCTGCAGGCAGCAGGTTGACTGCCTGGTGGGACTGCCTGCTGAAGGGCCATAATTTCTGACCTCCAAATCTTCAGCTTCACAAGTGCTCCCAGTCTTACCACTGGAAGTGGACCTCAGTCAGAATAATTAATCAGGCTGCTTTCTCCAGTAGCAAGGCAGAGGGCTATTTCCTGATGCTAACCTGGCAAATCTCCTTTCAAGATGCGTTCTCTGGGAAAAGTTAAAGAACAGGTTGGTACAAAGAAATATCTGCACAACTTAATCGGGGTCACCCAGAGGAGATCAGGAGGCCATGCATGTCTGTGAGCAGCTGCCCTTGGGATCAGGAAGAAGAATCTTCACTTACTGTTGGAAACGCAGTTGCACTGAAAAACTTTGGCGATTTTATTCTCTGCTGCAAGCAGAGGAGACCTGAGGCCACAGCAGCTCTGAGGACACTGCTCACAAATAGTTGGGCTTCACTTACAGGAAGAACGCCATTGCTGGGGAAGAATTCTGTCTCCCTGGCAGTTTAGGGCAAGTTCATGAAGAGATTATCTTGACACTGACCTTCACTGAAAATGTGGTAAGAATCCAGAAGAGTGAACACACCCCCAGAACAACGTCTGCTGTTTCCATTAGTCCTAAAGAGGACCAAGGACTGTGATTCAATCAGCTGGAGAGGATGTGTTGGTGACCATCACACCCTGTTCTGATCCTGATCAGCACCACTTCCACAAGAACCTGCAGGTCAAAGTCACCTGCCTGGCCGAAATCCAGCCTGGGGAGGCTGGTTAAACAGCCTTAAGAAAGAGGTCTCTTCAAACAGAAGTGTGAAACGTGTGGAACTTTCAGTTCTAGAGCAAGAAAAGATTTTGACCCAGTTTCAGATTTTAAGTCCATCTCCCTAAACAAAAGCAGCTGAAGTTGAAATGAGCCAATTCTGCAGATCATTATGCTGCTATTACACAATTCCTTCTAATCCCTGAAGTGTGGAAGATGTGCCAATGTGAACCCAGGCACATCTTTGTCATTTCAGCTGGACTTCCATCCTTTCCACTAAAGACTTCATTCTGCTAAACCATTCTTGACAAATGCTAAACACAAAAATCCCCAAATATTTATTGCAGTTTCTTTGGCCACACTATCACAAGTGCCTAAATTCCTCTTCTCAGTTGGTGAGCTAGCTAGACCAGAGGTCTCCAAATCTTTCAGCCTAATAAACATCACAAAGGCTCATGAGCCCCTACGAGTAGTAAGGGAGAGATTGTTTGTACCACAAAAGGAACAAAAATGACCAGCCATCCCCTGCTGGCTATTCTCCTCCCCATAGAACTTGGTCTAATCCCCTCCACCCTACAGTCCTTAAAGCAATGTGCCAAGGAGAGGGAGCAACTGCCATGCATACTGATTCTCCCCCTAGCTTGGACGTGGCTCCTAGAGGACCACTGCCAGCCAACTGCTAAAGCAGCCCCCTCTGAGATGCTGTGCTAAGGCAGAAGGTTGCTTTTCATCCTTCTGTCTCAGGGACTGCCTAATGAAAACATTAGGCTGGCTGCAGTTCTCCTGGGCTCATACAACAGCAGAGTTCTTCCCACAACCTCTTTGGGTCTCCAAAGTCGAACAGATAAAAGGGCTTTGGAGCCATTTCAGGCTTTAAGACAGCCACTTCTGGAGCCTCCTTGAGCCAGCACGAGAAGCAACTTGGGCTCGTCCAAATATTTTGGGGAGAAGGCAGAGGATGCAATCCAGGGAGCACATTTCTATTTCTCTTCCAACAGTCTCTGCTTACACAGCACCCTTCAGGTGAGAAGGTACACATGCTCACTGACAAACCATGCAGGGAGCAAGGGCACAAGGTACCAAGGGAAAGGAGGAAGATGTGCCAGAAATATGGGGTTATGGCAGCTCTCAAAGCCACCCCTGTGTGCTCAAGGCCAACCCTGAAAGTACTGCTGTCTCTAAAAGAAGCCACAGTTGAGAAGGTAACATTATAAACCTATAAAAAAAGGTTTTACTGCTGCTGACTAGCTGGGACATGCAGAGCATGTGTTGCGGGGAACATAGCATGATTTTATTAGCAAACACAAAGCCATTCATGCAGAGTGGCAAAAATGGGGTGGGTTGAATTAAGAGAACAATAGCAGTTCATCAGATGACCCTTTCTTCCACATATGTCTTTAGCTTCGTATGCTAGCAAATACTTAAAACAACTTGGAAATTCATTTTCATCTGAAGATCCTCACATTATCAACACATTAGATTAAAATCAAAATAATTGAGAACTTAACTTATTCCTGATGCTGTTCATTAAAGGGCTAAATCTAAACCACCAGCACTCAGCCAGCCTCCTCCCTCTGGAAAGTCACTTGCGATCAAGTGACTATTTGCCCCATTTAGCCAAGCACTCTGCAGCTCTGCTGACACTGAACAGGATGGTCTTTTGGCACTGAACACAACATTGCCCTGCTGTCCAAGAGTGTGGGTCATAGGAGAGCCGTGGATCCTTCATGTTGTCCAAGGACTGATGTGCTCAGGCTCAGACCAATTTGAAAGGAAAAAAGCCCCATCCCATTGCGTCAGAGGCTAATGCTAACCATCTTTGAAATTAGAGCACAGATTCCAGTTCCCCAAATAACAAAACAATAGACACCAAAGAGGAAAAGTGGAAACTGCTGCTTGGGGAAGCTTGCCACAACATGCTGGCTGGAAGTGTGCTGGGACTAAATCCTGCTGCAGCCAGGCTGGGGCTCAGCACACCAGGGCAGTACAGAGGGAAGGCAAGACTGGGTTCCCCCTTTCTGAGCTGCCTGCTGGCCCGTCTGCCTCCCTCCCTGTTTCATCTCAGCTCTCCTTGCAGTGCCTGGTCAATGCACTGTCCTTATGCTCTTCACTCACACCAGGGTGGGAGGAATGAGAACAAGATGAGCAGAAGAGACAGGGGACAGCATGGAGATGGGCTTGGGAAGGAGAGACTTCAAAAGTCACACAGCAGGCTCCGGCTCTGAATGTCCTCGCAACGGGCACCCCTGCAGTGACTTAAGGATCTAGAGCTGCCTCAGTCTTGTTTTATGTCTAACCATTTTTAAGACTTTGTTTTGCAAAACAACCAGGCAGGTGAGCAGAGAGGCTGCTGCTTTAAAGCTGGTGTGAGGAGCAGCCAGCCTACTGTTCATGGCTTAAATTACAGATTTGCCACAGGACACCAGTACAAATGATAAGGCTGTGGTGCCCTGGCTTAACCTTTGTCAAAGAATTCCTAATCTTCTCCAAGATTAGACTTTTGTTCTCCGTAACTGCCAGTCCAACACAGCACCTAGACGGCAGGGGGCCAGGCCCACAAACACAAGTTAATTACATCAGCTGTAATTCACACCTCTGGATGCTTTTGAAGCTACTCCTTAAGTGCTTTTGCATAAGACAGCTGGGGGAAAAAACCCAACTAGTAGTATATCACACTGAAATACAGATTTCTGTTGCGGAAGGAACACTACACACACTAAACTCTGATATCCCAACTGGTGAATTGAAGCAGATGCAGATTGTTTCACGGCTGG
This sequence comes from Micropsitta finschii, assembly GCA_034783455.1. NCBI lineage: Eukaryota > Metazoa > Chordata > Aves > Psittaciformes > Psittacidae > Micropsitta > Micropsitta finschii. The sequence continues at coordinate 9,616 of JAVHNF010058455.1, forward strand.
TCTGTGTCTATCAGCTTGCACAGTCCACCTGGATGCTTCTACAGTCTGCAACAGCAGCAATAAAATGGACATAGAGCAAGCTCAGCTCATAATTTCATTAATCAAAGCCCCAGAATTCAGTCTCTTTCCCCCACAAGGGCACAGACAGAGCAGCTTCACAGCCGCTGCAGACAGACACTCATCATTCAGCCTCACCAAAAGGAAGCTGAAATGTCACCAAGGAGGATGCTGTTTCATGAGGGCTAGAAAATTCCCCATCCTAATGCAAATGGTAACGTTTCCCTTTCCACAACCCAGCAAGCGGTGGCCTCCAAACACCACCACTGTGCAAACAACACACCAGAAGTGTTTCAGCTACAGTATACTCTGCAATATGACCTTGAACAACACACCAGAAGTGTTTTAGCTACAGTATACTCTGCAATATGACCTTGAGGCGAGCAACATGCCCGCATATCTCTGAGAGCGAGCTTGAGCTCAGCATCACTGCTTTGGCCAGCAGCAGCAGGCCTGTGGGCAGGACAAGGCCAGGTAACTGTGCAGCCGTTCCCACTGCTCAGCACCCCGCAGGGAACACATGAAAGGTTTAATCAATCCCATGATGGTGCTGCATAGCATTCAAGGCAGAAGGACAAACTCATTTTCCTATAATTTACTGGAAAGAAATTGTAGAGCAGCTCGATTTGCTCAGAGAAAGACAATTCCCCATCACACAGGGTGATGGCTGCAGCAGGGAGACTTGGCCATGCTTTAGCAGTCAGCACTGATGGAGCCATGCAGATCCCAACCTTAACTCATGCCAAGACAACATCCGCAGGGAAAACTCCATGCTTTAGTCCTCTCCCTGCTCCTGGAGGAATAGGAAGAATCA
>JAVHNF010058455.1:10741-23087 GCA_034783455.1 Micropsitta finschii
CAACTTCCAAGCCAATTAGAAAATTAAAAAAAACCCAACACTAAGGACTAATTGCTTAAGATAAAAACACCACTTATCTCCCAAGTGATTTCCCCTGACCCTTTGCTGCTCAGCAGCTCTCCTCTGAATGAAAACGTGAGCTATTTACCCAGGGTGGGATGTTCATGAGGGCTGCTCGTGTGTCAAGGCAAGGTCAGTAAGGATGGAGGATTCTGTATTTTAATTCTTTTTAAGGCCAGCAGCTACAGATTGCAAAACCCAGCAAGCCAGCTTACAGGCCCTCACATTACCCTCCTGGTCTGCATGAGAAGCAAGAATCTGGAAGTCAAACACAGGCTGAGAACGAATGTTCCAAGTTAAATGTGTTAATCAATTAGATAATTGGAGTGAAGATTTGCTCAGTGCCCCTGAAGAGGCTGGGAGAGGCTAGTGGGGGAGATGCATTAAAGCTGCAGAGAGATGCATGGCTGTCCTCCACTGAGCGCTGAGCTTATGTGGTGGTGAAGAATTAAAGTCAGAAAATAAACATAATTTCTTGAATTCGGGATTGTTAGGATCAAGCAAAGAAATGCAGCTCCCAGCCCATCTTCAGAGGCATCTATCTCCTAGGCCTCCACCATGAATCAGAGCTGCTCCTCAGCGCTTGTTCCCAAAAAATACACAGTTTGCATCCTGGAGCAATAGTCAGGTGGTGCCTGGGGTCCACCTCCCCCAGACCTTCCAAAAGCAAGCTGCTTTCTATTGATGGGTTTCTCTGGGGTGACAAAGCCATCCAAGTACGTAGGGATCCTGCAACCCCAAGCCCAGACAAGGACGGTGACCACCTCTCTGTGCAGACCCTGCCCATGGACCATCGCAGCTAGAACAACACAAGGCCACACTCTTTCTTTGCATAGCCTGGAAAGAATCCCAGCAATTTCAAGGACAGCAATCTCCCTGCCTGCCATCTCCTGTGGATTTTCAGCATGGCTCCTTGACACCACGAATGCCAGCTCCATACCCCTCATGAGTGAGTTATTTCAAACATTTTCAGCCTTTGTTGTGTGTCAAGGTAGAGTTGGGCGTGAAGCAAGCATTCGTTGAGTTAACTCTGTTTAACTCAGCAAGTGGAACAAATTTCATCACCCCCTACAAGTCCATTCTGTTTTCTATTTATACCGCAGCCATTTGGTGCTGGACTCGGGAGCAGCAGGAACAGGTGATGTAATGCACTGTACAAACAGCATTCTGTTCATACAGTGGGAAAATAAAGTGCATTCTCTTGGGTTCTTTGATCATGCTTAAAACAATCAGATTAGAAGTCACAGATAACCCAATACATGCCGGAGATGAAAGGACTCTAGAGAAATAAATCACCCAAAGTTAGATATTAAGCAAGATTTCTCTCTCAACAACCAACTTATCTGCGGAGAGAGAAGGAATGACCATGTGGTTTCAAAATCCTGCCAGGCATTTTATTTATTTTTATAATACCATAAAGCTACTCCACCCACTTTTTCAGAATGAACGTTGCATTACACAACACATCAAAGAGACTTTATGGCCTAAATTAAGCAATAAAATAGTTGAGATTGTGCGTTATGCTGAAAATTGGCCTACTCCTGGTGCCTGGTGAGATGAGAGGTGAGCACCACATGTTTAGAGCACCTGAAAAAGGCTTGGGGCAGCATGGCCTGAGGTATCAAAGTGTGTGGCACCTGCATTTAACAGACCAAACTAAAGTTCGAGGCCTTTGGTGCCCATTGTAACCCTCTCTTGCCCAGGGGATGGTACTAACCTAAGGCATGGCACGGATATTGGTGCTGGCATGAAGAGCTGGTGTATTAATAGGATATGGTCCTTTATGACCATGACCTTTAAAGTTTGGTTTATAGGCAAAGCTCTGTTGGAAGCTGTGGGCCTCATGGATGTGGTTCCCCACCTTTGACAGCAAGCCATGCTTCAGGAAAAGGGGATGGGAAAACCCAAAGGAAAGCCATTAGTAGGTCTGCAGCATAACCACACTTCCTACTATCTGGCCACCTCCTGCCTCTCCTACTTTGATCAAAATTACACAAAATACAGAATGAATTAAAGACCCTCTTAAAATGTTTTCTGCCTTGTATGCATTTTTAAGTGAAAAATTAGCAGGAGATGGGATACGTAGGAGTGGTGTGTCGGTGCCAAGTGCTTATTTTCTAGCGCTGGCTTACATCCTTAAACTGAAAGGTGAGAAATGGAGGATATCAAGAGAGAAAGTTGGCAGGTCCATTGCTTCAGAGCAGACGCTAGGCAGTGTTTCCACTGAAGCAGCTTGGGAGGCATGAAGGAAAGTCAACTTGCAACACCCCATGAGCTGGCGGGTCCCACACCCCTCGGTGCGTGTGTGTCCTTCCCTTCCCGCTCTCAAAACAGGGCTTTTTAAAGAAAGATTTAATTAATTTAGGCCCTATCATGATTTCTATGGCCTGACTCATAGCGTTTGATCTCCCAAGGCTGGCAGAGAGGTGTTTGAGCCTGCCCTCGGAGCCCCTGGCGCTCCAGCCAAGCACCAACAATGACTAGACAGACTTCAGCGCCACTCCTTCCATCTATCAATAGAGTCACTGTTGGGCGAGCTGACTCACTGCTTTCCCTGAGAACTGTTCGGCACTGGTTTGCCATCAAAAGAGCAAAAATAAAACTAAACAATTCTATGTTTGTGGAGAGTGAGTTTAGAAAGAAGAGGGGGTTTATTTTAAGGTTTTGTTTTTAGGAGGTTCCTCCAAAGGCAGCTTGCGCTGCTGCTTTTGGGCAGCAGAATTGGCCAGGAGCTCCTGAAGAACACTCAGTGGCTCTTGATTCATTTAGAGTTATGCTCTAAAGGTACAATAAGGAGGATATTTAAACCTACAGACTGAATGTGAACGAAACACATACTCAAACATCTGAAAACCCCAGCTATAAGATCAGACCTGTTCATAAACCAGCCTGCCTTGCAAAAGGATCTCTCAGGGCTGCAGTGGGAAATGAGAGGGCTTTTAATTCTCCCTTTATGGCTCTCCACCCCCCTACACAGAATGTAAAACCCCAGACTGGCAGCACCAATTCATGTTGCTTCTTCCTCCACTGTTCCTCAGAGCTGCACTTGGGCCCAGCACAGCCAAGCCCAGGTGGAGATGAAGGAGGGGTGAACATACCCAACCTGACACCTCTGTTGCTGCTGTAAAATGTAAGAACAGAACTTCAACAAAGAATTTCCTAGTAACGGCCAAGTTCAATTAAGTATTAATGTTTCAAAAAGGACAGATGCAGCTTGGGAAGATGATGACAATGAAAGCTTCAATACGAGCAAGCATGACACAAACCCAGGGAGGCAAAACCTTACAGACAGACCTTGGCCATGCAACATATACCCCAAGCCACCCCAGAATCCCAGACCCACACTTCCACATGTGTCTTGCCATCACAGTTGGATCAAGGGCAGCCGAGCAGCAGCAGCAGCAAATGGGACATGAGGACCAACTTGCTTTGCAGACATGCCCGACTGGGATAAGACATGTTTTTAGTCTGCAACAGATCCAAGTTCAGTAATAGTTTCTCACAGTCCTATTCTCTGTCTTCTCTGCATCCAGGTACCATCATACACCAATGAGAACTGGGATTCTCCATATCTCTCAGTTTCCTTCAGCCTGCTAAGCATTAATTAAGTGACTTCTCTACAGTATTCATGGACATCAGCAAGCTCTACCACATCTGATTAACTGCATTTAAGCAATTAATTCCAATTCAGCCTGTTCCTCCTGAAACTTCATGCAATATGTCAGAATGAAGAGATGCCACTACCTTGCTAGGAAGACACAAGCTGTCTGAAGAGTGTTTGAGGAAAGCACAAGCCAGACTTCTACACACCACCACATGAAGATGGTGTTTAAGATTTCCAGGTTCTTTGAAGACCTCCCGGACTTTACAGGAGAGACCAGTCCCAGTACAAACAAGTCACCTAACGCAATTACCAAGTCATGGTCGAGTCTCCAAACTTATCTCAATCAGACACTCTTGATTTCCTGTTTGTGGCATTGACAAATCAAAAGCTCTACATTACAGGTAATTATACTTCACAGAGGACAACAATTAAGAAATAGCCAATTACATTTTACAAGCTCAGGATAATCAAAAGCTTCCTCAAATATCTAGAGTTGCAATAAGCAGTTAGAAATGGCAACTCCCAACAAATTGCAGGTAATTTAGAGCAATTTACACAGATGACATATTTCCCTATCTGTGTTCAAAACCTTCAAACTCAGTTCTCAAAAATACTGCAGGAGTTCCTGGAACGTATCACTGCTGATTTCTAAAAATAGTGCATTGTCCATTCCCACCTTTCTGGCCTCTGAGGCGAGATGCAGGACCTCTGGTCCCCATGCTGCAAAGAGAAATAAACCACTAGAACAGATCTGAGATCAGGTATCTAAAAACTGGGAGGACCATAATGTGCATACCAAGCCTAAACAACAACAGCAACAAAAAAACCTATCCCTTCTCTTGCTGTTGTTTGAAAAACATGCTCTATTTTATTACTGCATAATTTGATTTAAGCCTTATAGTTTTTAAAGCAACAGTCGTTTGCTTTATTTGTAAGCCAGTGGGGAAGCACCCACACAGTCAATGCATGAGAACCAGGATCAAACAGCAAAATAAAAATCATTAAATCTCAAGAGGAAAGGAAACATACCTCTCTCATTTTTAAAGCTTAACCCTTCAGACACGAGATTTAAAAACACCTCTAGAAGAGCAGGGGAGGAGAGACAGACAAGGATATGATCTGCTGCATATGGCTGCTACAGTAAAGTAGTTTCATCCCTGTCTTTCGATGCCTAGTTTTTTTGGGGAAAAGAAATGCTTTTCCTTGCTCATGTGGCTTTGGTTGCTGGAACTGCACTTTCACCTCAAAGCAAGCTCTCATATTGTATTTCATGATTATTTGTGGGTATGGCTGTCTCCTTGCCACCAGTCCAGCTCTTAGTGCCATTACTTCACTATATGAGCATACGAGTTTCTGCAGGGCTCACTGTTGCACAAAAGCTGATTAAGGCCTTCAGACATACATGTGACAGAGGAGGATCTGCCTGGCAGTTAATTAAGGACTAAAATCACAGAGGTGTTAGTTGGAAGGAACCTCAGAAGGAGCAGAGTAGTCCAGTCTCTGGCGTGACGCAGCACTACTGTCAATACCAGGAGAAGTGGCCATGGCTGATGTACTTGCATGAGTATTTTAAGAAATCTGGTGAGAGAGGTAAAATCACAATCAGCTATGGTGAGATACTGGAACAGCCTTTTCTCTTCTTGTATTGTGGGGACCACAGGAAGAGCAAGGGGGAAGGATTAACACAGGCAAAGCCAACAACATGCTTAAAAGAGCCTCGGACAAGCTTTAACAAACTTCAAGAAGTGACATACGCCTGTTTTGTCTATATGGGAAGCTGGAGATAGGAAGATTAGTAAAGCAGTAATAAGGCACTCCTCCAGGACTCAGAGGGCACTCTGACCTCAAACAGCTTCTGACAGCTCACACACTCAGCAGGTCCCCAGCCAACACAGGGTCATAACATCTACCCTCTTTTCTATTCCACCTCCTCAAGCCTGGATTGCTGCAGGTAGCAGATTGCAGGCGATATTTCCCCACTACCATCCCCTCCTTCCCTGCTATGGCACTGCTGCTCTGATGCCCCCCACCTCCACACTCACTCCAGCACCTGACAAGGATTTCCCACCCCTGAGGTCCCCACCACTGCTCTGTTTCCAAATTCATGCTCAAAATATGGCAACACAGAGGGAACCAATGCACTGAGCACTAAGATAGTAAAGGTGAAATCCATCAGCCTAGCATAAATGGCTGCAGCATCAGCTGGGGAGGGGGACTTGGTGCAAAGGGTTTCCTGTATGAAAGGGAGAGCTCATGAAAACCTTTCTAAGGCCTGAAGAGGCTGACTGTGTAACACAAAGTTTAGATCTGCAACACTAACAGGTGACCCTAAAGAGGAGGAAAGATTTCTTTTCAAACTCCATCTCCACCATAACTGCTTTGGTAACAGTATGGTTAGAAAGAGACCCCTCTACCATATGCTGCCTTTGGCACAGAGGACAAGTGAAACAGTCTGGAGTAACTCGATGTTGTAAATCCTGTTCACACTCAGCATCACTCAGAACTGAATATAATCCTGTTTGGCAAACCTGCCTGTTTTACTAAGTTGCTAACTAACATGAACTAGATAATTTCAAATGCTTACTCTTACAATTTGGATTTTGCCTACCTGGAACATCAGTGTGTGCACACTCGATTTAAAAATAAAAAATATTTTAAAATTAAAATGTTAAAGGAAATACGTTTTTCTTCCCTGCTAATTGCCTTCTGTGGCTTGGCATCACCTCTGTGGACAATATGTGTTCCTGCCACTACTGTCCCATCTGGAATGAGAGGTTTGGCTCCAGTCCCACCCTCTTTCTTCAGCTCAGGCTTCCAGGATGATTTCCAAAGCTGGGAAGTGAGAGGATTACGCTGCTCCATACCACCTGAGGCAATACACTACACCCAAGTCTACAGCCCAAGATGGGCTACCTGGGAGGGTTTCTGACATTACTGGTGCCCAGCCACAGGTGGCAATTAACAAAGAAAAAGGGTTGCTAGTAGCTTGACTGCTGGCAATGTGGTTAATGGCTCCAGACAGAAGAAACTACATGAGGTGAGAAAGAGACCAATCCATGTGGAGCTGACTCAGGGCATCACCATCAGGGACCAAAACCCAGATGACCTTGCTGAGTCCAAGTAACTGCTGTCTGTCAAGGGTGTCCTGCCACTGGGGAGGCAAATCCAGAGAGCTGTAGGATGATTTATCCTTCTGAGCATGTGGAACAGCTGCAGGCAGGCACCAGAGGACTGGAAGCCCAGCATCTTCACTATAAAATCAGTGATAGTGGAGCTACAGCTCAAACAAGCCACATGTCCTAAGCTGAGAGTGCCCAAGTCAAGTGCAATTTGCAAGGGACACTTGAGTTTTGAGGAGAGAATCTTCAGCACTGCATCAAGAAATGAAAACTGATCAACATGAGGCCAGCTGGCTTTTCTGCCAAGACTGCTGCAGGATCAGAAATGCCTCCTTGAACTCTTGACTAAAGCTGCAGGCAGCAGGGTGCAGCAGGAGAGGGGCTAGAACAAGCACTGGACTTTCTGCCTTCCTCAGATTTGCTCATCTCTTGAGGCAAGCAGCGTGATGAAGCAGTGGAGCTTGACTGGTGACCTGTCCCAGGGACTGAGGACACCCTGCTCAAGTCTAGGTCAGAGATGCAACTCCCATGTCGGTTTCAGATCCTTCCCCTCCTCTCGCTGCTGCAGCAGGTGCCTGCCTGTGCCTCTCGCTGGAGGAAAACGCGCTCTGAGCCTGATGAAACTGGGAGGTGTTGGTTGCTCCCAGTGACACCCACTGCGGTGCCAGCTGCCCTCCCGGCCACGTGGGCAAGCACCCTGCCCCGCACAGATGCTTATCTGGGCTGGTGCGTGTGCTGTGTTAGCATAAAACCAACAACAACCACCCTGACAATTCTCAGCCAGTTCAGTGTAGCACATTTCCAACTTCTTGGCAATCACAAAGAGAGCAGCACATGAACAATGCCCCTCTCTCAGCGCAGACCACCTTCTCCTGAGCACAGCAGGGTTGAAAATGAAAATCGTGAGTTTTGCCTAGCTGGGCAGAGAGCAGCAGCACCTGCAGTGACATACAACAAGGAAAAGTACCATACGTTCCACAGCCTGAAAATCAGACATGGCCAGCCTGCTGCATCCAAACAGGACCACCCAAAGGAACTTCCCCCATTTCTTCCCCAGACCACTGCAATCCATGCAACACACACTTCTAGAGGGACTTAAAAAGAGGAGAGCAGATACAGCCCCCACCTTGGCTGTCATGGCTGTGGGCACACAAAGCTGCTTCCCAGCCACCTCTGCACCAGTCCCATCAGTGTATTTGCATCATTCAGCTGCTACAGCCTTTGCCATCTAAACCTACAGAGAGCAAATCTGCATGAAACACTTGTTAAAATGGTGTAAGCCTCAGCACCCTGGCTACCCTAGTGCCAGCCACTGTCATGACTGACTGCACCTCCCCAGTGAAAACTCTGGAGATGGAAAGGCCCGCAGAGACAAAGGTGTGCTGGCTTTACCTTTGAAGGGATTTAGATCTGGGGTACTCACCACTGACAAACTGCTGAGACAGGCATTTTACTCAGGTGTATAAAGATCATGGATGGCAAACGCCAGCCTTGCAAGAATTCTCTTCCAAAGCTTAAGAATAAATTCAACACGTTTTTAAATAATTATGGATGAATCATGCAAAAAAGCTTTCTACATTTTATCTTCAGTCGCTGACACTGATTGTGCAGCTGTTTTGTTTCTAATACAATTATATATTCCCACCTACTTGCACTCTTAGCATGTAGCAGAGAACCTCAGGTAGCAGAAAACCTGAATCATAGGCTGACATTTCCTTTTGGCCTTTGGAAGTGACAGAACAGTTAACACAAAACTTAATTTATTTGAGGTAGGAGAGGGAAAGAGAGGCCGCAAGTTAATTTCCCTTAGAAGCCCAATGGTCCCCACCCAGAAACCTGCACACAAAAGAATACTGCCTTTTAAACTGGTAGGTTAGGTCTGAGACCAGAGCGAAGGTTTGTCAACCATGACAAGCCACGGCTTGTTTAACAGTCAACCGGAGGGTTGAAAAGTCTAATAAAACCAAAGGGCCTTCCATAACAAAGCTGCTGCCACTTAAGAAGAACATTCACACCCATTCAGTGGGGTTTTTTCAAACATGCAAAGGTATTTGGAGCCTCTAAAGTGAGCAAAGACACACCAAACCCCAGCAGCTAGAAAATGGACCTGGAAGAAAATGAAGAAATTAAGGGAGCTGTAAGGAACACTGGGAACAGCAAGTAACTAACCACAGGAAGAGATAACAAAAATGCTGCATGACCTCCCATCACTTGGATGCCTTTCTAAAATAGACACTTCAGCCTGACCACAACTTGTGCAAGAATCACTGGGTGAAGCTGAGTGACCTGTTATCTCCAGGATTACCAAAGGAAAGTTTTTCCCATGCCCATTAGGAAAGCTTCCTCTCTTCAGAAGGAGGAAGGTTTATGGATCACTTTTAGCAGGTTCCACCAGCCTCTTCTGGGGAAGACCCAAAACCACTGCTCGGGGACAGCGGGATGCTCTGCCCTCTCTAATGACTCCATTTGGGCTAATTTCCCCAGCCAGCAGCACTCAAATCACCCCCGGGTCACAAACTCCACTGCATGTATCCGGAGGGGAAAACTGTGGTGCTGTTTTACAATGTGACAAATGCTATGCTGCAGTGACACATCCTTCACTGCCTGTTTCCATCTCCTTTCAAGCTCATCTATTTTTGCTAACATTGGCCCATCTTGAAGAGGGTCAAGTGAGCTTTGTCAAAGTAGTTTTTCCCAAGAGAGGAAAACAAAGTTTCCCTGAATGGACACATGTTTGCAGACACATTAAACATAAATACCTCCACAAGGAAGACGGCAGCTTCTGCTGTTTCTTTTTATGGTAGACCCATGGACCAAGCTACAAAGGACTTGGGGTGATGGTCTTCATCCTGCACCAGCAGATCAGCAGAAGACACATGCTGCACACACCTGAGGTTGCCTGCATACCCAAGAGCTTTCTGCTGTGGCTTTGTTCAAGAAGGAACATTTTTCATTTCCTAAGAAATAAATGTTATGACAGTCACATGGACTGAATTAAAAGTACAAAGACAAGGCCTCTTAGCCAAAGACCCCAACTTTTTATTAAAAAAACAAAAAAGACATGCCCCATGGAAATCCAATCTGGGTAGGGCCATAAGGAAAGCAAGAAGGATCCAAGGTCATGTTTTACAATCTTTTGAAGCAGGAATGAAGCCGGTGTCCAAAGGAGGCATTTCGGGCTGCAGTCTCTACAGAGCTTCCCCTTCTTCTGCATGCTGCAAATTTACAGTGCAAGAACTTGCTGTCTTTGCTCGGGCACTCTTATTTATACACAATAAAGCCCTTGTGCAGGAGATCAAGGCCGTATTTCATTGATTTGACATGATGGTTAACCTGTGAACTTTGCCCTTGCTAATAGAATAATTTCTATTTGTTGATTTCTCTTTTGGGATCCTCCAGGGTAACAGTCGCTTCATCCCAGCTCTCATTTAAATGTCTGGTGCCAAATGGTTCTAAAGCTTGTACTTCTACAGAGCAGAGCCAGGACAAAGTTACTCAAACCCAGTAGCTACAGCCGGATACAGAGTCCCACACTCTCTCCTATCACTTAGTTCTCATTAGTACTTTGCTTGTGAAAGCTTGGTGAGGTCCTCAGCTACAAAATGATTGATCTCATGTGAACATATGCACTGGCTGGAGGTCCCAGAGCAACCACCAGGACCAGACTGGCAGCAATGGCAGAACAAGGAATCCCCTCTTCCAGATAAATCTCACCCAGTCTGAAATGGTGATTGCCAGCCAAGAAAATGGCCAAAATTTATGACTGAAAAGGGTAAATCTGACACTAAGGGCATGGTTTCCCAGCGGAGTTAACCCATCCTAAACATGGACCCCTGGAAAAAAGGCAATCTGTTAGTTATTTAGATCAGCTAAAGATTACCTAAAGACCTTCTAAATGCTGGTACTTTAAGGACAGGTTGTATCTTGGGAGACACAGGATTAAAAAATTCCAGGTTTTACCACAAAAGTGTGCTCTGGAGTCTTCAAAGGTAAAATCCAATTTCCTTTTGGGTTTGACAGAATTTGGATAATCTGACTTCAAACTGCAACAGTTCTACTTAAATTCATCACTGCCTTACAACAGTGAAGAATCCAGACCAGGGCTGCAAGTAACAATGGTTTTGCCTTTACATGCAAGCGTGACCTGCTATAATTCAATTTCTGAGTGTGACTTCAGGCAAAGCAGCTTGCTCTGGCATATGACAAAAGGGAACGAGAAGATGCATGTCTCCAGAAGAGTCAGACCTTTCCTGAAGTGCATGAAGCTGGGTATTCAGGGTTGCACCAGTGAATGGACAGCTTTAGCTCTGATGAGCAGAGATGGGCACTGCAGTCTCCATAGCAGCTCACACCTCAACCACATGCATATTGCAGAGGTGAGAAAAAAATGAGCCTTTTAATAAACAAGTCACCCCCAAAACAGCTGACGGCTGTGGGATGGTGTATTTCCAAGAGGATCATCTTTGAATATGATCCAAAGTTGCACTTACAAGTGAAACAGGCAGCAATTAGCTGACTGCTGGCATTAGGATGGATGGTGTTGGCCCCAGTTTACATCCAATTTGCTCAAAAGTGTAGCTTTCCTCCAGTGTCATTCCACTTCCAAATCATCTCCACTAACCTACCAGCAAAGCAAGGACATCCCATTGCCATGGAAGAGGTTGATAACAAGGCACCAAGAACAACTATCCCAAGGACACACTGGGATGGCACAACAGCGGCTGCTCCGCACTGCCTGGCAAGCCCAGGCAGAGCAAACTCCTGCTCTCAACCAAGTGTCAAATCTTTCCAGAAAGATGCTCAGAATTATATTCACCAGCAATTTGACTTTTTAATCATTTCAATTACTGTGACTAAAACCCTTCAATTGGAACAAAACCAGGGAAAAATAACCCCTCTTCTTCTGAAACAGCCTGCCTAGCTTAACAGACCATACCAAATCGCGAAGGTTTTTGCTTTTGTGGTCTTCACATATTTCATTTAACGTAGATAATTAACCTCAGTTTCTAATTTCAAATCCTCCACATAAGGAAGTGAAGTGATTGAATACATTCACTGACAAGATGGAAAATTAAAATGTTACTACAGCTTCTGCATGCGGCTCAAAAGAGGGCCTCGCAAAAGATCTTTCTTCTTTTATTTGACTGATTAACTGTAATTTGCTTAATGGATTTAAGGATGAGCCTATTAATCCAATGATATTTCCAGGAACTGATTTAGGATATCAGCACCTCCATTCTGAGGGCTTTTTTTTTAACACAGTGATTTTCTGCACTACACATACAGCCACTTCTGAAACCAGATTTTTCCACTGATTCTGATAGGTTTATTTTAAATGCACGGTGACTGCATGACTGGCCTTGCACCGAGCAGCCACAGTGCTGTAGCTTCTTGGGGTACCTTCTGAAGCCCCAAAGCTAGGGATGACCCATGGCTGTGATGTACTCCAGCAGCCAGTGACTCAGTCCAGTGAGCACGAAGGACTTCTTGCATGGTTTGTGAAGGTAGGGAAAGAAATCAGCAGCTCTACCCCAACATGAGGCCAGCATATGTTCCCCCAGCA
>JAVHNF010058459.1:0-15111 GCA_034783455.1 Micropsitta finschii
GAAGCACACCCATAAGTGTTGAAGAAACTTGGTTCCAGCTCCATCCTGCTTTCCTAAGGTGTTTCTCTAATTGCTGTTCTAACCACTTAGAAAAACTCATTGAAACATTTCATGCATCCATTTCCATCAGTGCTCCAGGGCTGGCCTCCCTGTTTCAGCCTGTTTTGTTTTTCAGCCTGACCTATCCTGTGAAGCCTATGGCTGAATATGATAAGCAGACTAAGTCACTGACCAAAAAGATCTAGATTCTTTACTGATACATATTTTGCCACTAACAGCTAAAAAAAAAAAAAAAACCAAAAAAAAAAAAAAAAAAACAAACAAAAAAAAAAAACCATAAACGTTGGGAATTACAAGTGAAGGCATTAATGACTAGTATCAGAACATGTAAAGCCAGGCATTTTTCAGCTTTGCGCATTATAAACTTGCAGGTTAAATCTCTCCAAAAATCATTATAGTGATTTGGTAATTGCTCTTACAAATACTAGATAACAATTTACTAAATGGGGCAGCAATTCTGAGTTCTTAAAAATAAAAATAGGAAAACCACCACCACCAAGGGCTGATAGTGAATCACACTGTAAGAAAAGTGTCATGTTTGGAAACACAGAAATTGCACAGTGGCTGAAGTCCTGAGTTCATCTGCAGGTATACATCACTTCAGGAAAGATATGGACAAACTGAAAGAGGATCCAGAAGAGGACAACAGAAGTTTTCAGAAATCTAGAAAGCATGGTCTCCATGAAGAGGTTGGAAGGGTCAGGTTTGCTGAGCCTAAAATACATGGTAATTCTCCTCATATGTATTAAAAAGAAGAGAATTATACTCTTCGTATCCACTGAAAGCAGGACAAGACATAATGTGCTTAATGTGGAGCAATTGAGACTGATTTTCTCCCTTGACACTAGTGATTTCCTTATCAATTAATACACCTGGGGAAGCTATGTAAAGAGAAAGATAATTAAGCACCATTACAGGTCAACTGAAGCAAACTGCAAGGCTCTGCAAGGAGGCACTTCCAGAACAGAATACACCACTCAAATTATTTAAGTAGTAACTTCTGGTTTGGGTCAATAGAATGGACTAGATTACTTGACAAAAAAATTTTCTAGCCTACCTTCTATATTTTATAATGCTACCTTCCAGTTTCATCATAAGTACTATATGTGTGTCTTTAACAAGAACAGCAGTGCGCTGGAGCTCATCAAAAGACCACAGGAAGGAGAAGGAAGTATACAGTCATTACCTTCTCCACAGAAGCACTTGCAAGTCCTAAAGATTCAGCTGGCAAATTAGCATATGCTTATAGCCAAAAGGTATCAAAAATCAATTACAGATGTAACAAAACAAGAACCAAAGATACTTTGACTGTGTAAATCCTACTAACCATAGGTAACAATCAAACCAACATACAAAACCCCAATCTAAAGCCAGATTGGGATAGCTGTACAAGTATAATGAAGTCAAGATGCTGAAATATTTTTGCCAAGCATACGGTTTTAAAGTCCATTAAATCCATTTCTTTTCCTTAAAGCAAAAAAAATCTGAACCTGAAAATTTAAAGAGAAATTTTAGAGAGATACAACAGACAGTTACTAGCTTTGACTTTCACTGAGTGCCTATTTTCTGTCCTTGAAACTTTCCTCTAACCACTAATATTTTCACTTGGATTTTCCCCACATATTTAATTTGTTTATAGAATTCCTTTTCCTATTATTATAGAGCTCTGATCTGTTATTTTTGTTTGGATCATAAGCATAACATCAGTGATGCCAGCTGTAGCTGCTACTCTACCAGTATCAGCATTCTGCCTCCAACAGCACCTATGAAATATTCAAAGAGAAGATGAAACAAATCTACAGTTCACCTATTAAAATCATGCAATAACAAGCAGGATAAGACAGGTGAATTCTTTCCTTGAATCCCTGAGTATTCAGCCCACACTCTGGAGCATAAAATCTGCTTACTTTAACTTCATAAGCATATTTATACATTTTATTAAGCATTGTAACCAAAATCTTCTTTTGTATCCATGCTACTTAATTAAATTCTTGACAAGATGATTAGCTAAAATTCTGGAACAGATTGGGGGGACACAACAATAGGAAGATATTTCTCCCCAAAACACAAGTAGATGTAGTAGCAGCTCTATAGCTTACTCTATTACACACCATAGACATACAGAAGGAGGTGTACAAAAATGAAACAATAAAAAAACCCAAACATCCAAAGCAATATCATAATCCTGTCCCAAGAACACCACAGGTGGCCCATAATAAAATCAGTGCTTAAAAATAGCTGCCTTTTATACAAATAAAATAGGCTGGATCCAGAACATGTTGACTAATCTGGTTCTGCCAGGTAAGGTTACTTCCAATAAGAAAACTGAGGTATAGGAAAACAAAGCATCTTGTTGAATTCTTGTTGAATGTCTCACACAGCTCAATACAATAGCCTAGCCCTAGTGGTTTAGGATTAAGGCAAGGAAAGGTTCATATGCAGATGCCAGCAAAAACTGAATTAGCTGTAGTGTTGACAACAACAATGCTATAGCAGGAAGGATTTCTGCTAAGGCAGCTCAAAGCCAGCCAAAACACAGGCTGCATTTTCAGCCAGTGCAGTGTGGGTCACTTTGGCTTTTGTGCCATGTTACCCTGCAAAAATCTCCCCTCTCACTGCTGAGGATATACTGTCATCTGGTTGTAATGGTCTGTGGTTAAAACTATGCTTTATTCTAGTCAAATACAAATTCTGTACAACTTTATCTTCATATTCTTTATAAGTGGTCATTTGGGGGGCTGCTTAGTTGGGGTGTTGTACTGTTTGTACATTTTTATGTGCAAGCTGGACAGTGTAGACAGGAAGCTTTTAGATCCAAATTGGAACCTCTTATGTTCCTCTCATAGCTAAAGTTGGATCAGAGTTCAGATGAAATGGTGCCAACGCTTTCAAACTGCTCTCAGGAGATTTTTAGCTGGAATTTCTTCTGAACAGTAGCTGTTCTTGGGAAGTCCACCTAAGGCCAAAATTCCATAGAAATGCTTTTTGCAAGAACTGAACTGCAGCCCTACAGCACAACTCCTGTCTCTACTGGATCTAAAATGGGAACCAACAGGAGTGTTTCTCTACTCCCTCCTCATTTCCCTTGAGTGAATTCAGAACTGAGGCTGCACTTCCATCTGTCTCAGTCTGATGTATTGTGGGAATGCAGAACATAGTCACCTAGAACCTCCTTCCTCCTGCCACAAAACCACATGCACTTTTGCATGCCAGCCTTGCATTTTCGAACCTTTCATGCACCTTGCAGTCCTCATCCATGGATCTGGTCCATGGCTAAGTAACACTCACACAAGTGGTTTTGTAGTCTTTCAACCACCAAAGTCTATAAGCAGCTATTTACAGTGAAAAAAATCGACTATCACTAAGAAAACTTTTTCAGGTATGTTTATCCTCAGCTACCTCAGAGCATTCATTTCCAAATATAAACTTAGCTTACTAAATATGTAAATCACAGATGTATTTCTAAGCCTCAAGGACCACTACTGCAAATTTTTCAACTCACATAAGCAGTACTGGACCTGATTAGAAAGACTGCCTGGCTTTCAGATATGTTACAATACTCAGAGAA
Organism: Micropsitta finschii; assembly: GCA_034783455.1. NCBI lineage: Eukaryota > Metazoa > Chordata > Aves > Psittaciformes > Psittacidae > Micropsitta > Micropsitta finschii. The sequence continues at coordinate 3,629 of JAVHNF010058459.1, forward strand.
CCCTTCATCAGATATATATATATATAGCACCAATAAACACCAGCTCCTCACAAATTAACATCAACTGTATTTTTCTGCAGTAAAAGCTTCAGCAGGTTTGTAATTCAAAAGACAATGGGCAGAGGATTGTTGGACAAATCTTCGTCCATCTGCATCTGCTACAAGCAGCAAGGTATGATGCAGTTTTCTTTAATCCAGTAAATCCATACACTGTGTCAGTGAGTGGATTAACAGCCTGGGCTTAGAAGAAGCATTTTGTGATGTGTCGTATTTACATGAGTTCAGAGCATGTACCTGCAAAAATAATATTAGATTCTCTCCATGCTCCACCCCTAAGCCTGCCACATTTTTTATTATATTGCATTTATTTTGTGTGGATATAAACACACCTAAACAAAAGGCTCACTTCTTTTTCCAAGATTTTTGGTTGATTGTATACTTGCTTGTGCAGGTCTCAATAAAAATCCACAGTTGGGCAAAACAGTAAAGGAAATGTTAAAACCATGTTCTTGATGGGTCTCTAGTGAAATATGCAGAGGTTACACTCAATAAAAAGTTCACCCTTTTTACCTGATTTAGTTCTGCTCTTCTTTTAACGAAGAAGGTGACAAATGATTATGCGCGAGAGGAATTTTTAATGATCATCCTCCTCAATCTCTGCGAGCCCGGACAGCATAAGCCTACAGGTCATGTAGTGTGGTTTGTTGCAGCTTTTTGCCCAAATATTTTACATTTCCACTTTATATTTTCCAGATCACATATAAACTTTAACCAACACTCACAGGAGCCTTACCAAAAGCAGCTATTATACTGTTATCATCCTCCAACACATACAGACACAGGGGTCAAGAAGTCAAGTGACTTGTATAATATCGTACACACCATCAGCAAAAAGCAGGGTCAGAACTCATGAGACCATTCAACCCTCCTGGCAGCACAGTGCTGTCTTTAACTACAAACCATGGGCATGGTTTCAGCTATTTTTGCATCTTTGAAGAATGTTTCCAAATTTTGCAATCAGAAGACTCAAATTTGAGCCTTATTTATTACTGTTACTTAGCGTAGACAACAAATAATGCATGATGTGGTAGCAGAAAAAGTCCAAGCAATATTAAATAAAATACAAAGGCACCCTCACAGGGCAGAAAGGTAATATTCCTAACACAGACCTCTGATGATCACACCTGGAATACTTTATTCAGCTCTGGAGAACTCATTTCCTGAATGACAATAACAACCCCAGAGGAAGATCACAAGAGAGCCATAAAAATGTTAGGCAAACAGAGAGGCGCTGACTTACAAAGAGAGATTTAAAGTGTAAGGATGCACCAACTGACTAATCCTAAGAAGAGGATGTGACAACTGTCTCTAAGTATTAGAAGAGCATTAGCAAGAGCAAAGCATCATTTTAGTGAAAGTTTACAACTACACAGAGTAGTAGTTGATCAAAAATTATGGAAACATTCATTGATAAAAATTTTAATAGTGATATTTACTAGAGTATGAGGTAGACTTGATAATATGTTTAACCAACACTACTGCCTCTCAACTTCTCATCCTGTAAGAACACAAAAACTGACAGGTAAATCCTGAAAACACCTTATTTTGAAATTTTAGGTTGAAAATGGGTTTTGAAATTTCCACAGTGGAATATTCTACCCCTGGCTGGGGAATTTAAGACATCCATAACCCTGAAGCAACAGAGACATGCTTTTGCACTGCCCAAGGTATAAGCTACAGCTCTGACTAGGAACTCTCTGACAAAAGAAGACCTGCATGTACTGATAAGCAATGTCCCAGATGGGACATTTGCCAGTGGCTCAATCATGAAAATAAATGCCAGATCCTGATCTATTCGGCTTTGGGATAATTTGCAATGATGAGGGAACCAAACAAGTCAATATTTAATATTTTCTGTTTCTCCTCTTTGTTTTCTCCAGGAAACAGGACAGGCACATAAGTGGACCTTGTTGACAGTTCACCAGGGCACAAAAGGCTCCATTTACCAAACTCAAGCAAATCTTGTTACAACAGTTTAAAAAGTCACCAATCCACTTGTTCACCCTGCCCCTCTGCTGGGGGCTGACTATGCCTCTGATGAGTCTGCCAAAGGGAATGGGCATGCTTGTGCCTTAGCCAGTCAGATTCACTGCACTCTGTTTTTTCTTTCAGCTGAATAAGAGCATAGCATTTACCTACTGGGCTTCTACCAGGGTCTGTTTTACAGAGTGATCAAGATATATGGATGAAAAGCACAAGGGAACCACCAACTTGTGTTATAGCAATGTCAGTTTTGGGCACCTTTGTCTTAGGAAATGCTGTACTTTCGTTGCCAAACTTTAATGACAGTTTTTAAAGTGTTTTATTTGTCTTATTTTATTAAGCCTGCTAGATCTTAAAAGCAGTGGCTGTCTAGTCAGTAAAATATGAGCACAAACAATAAGTACATCAAAAGCCTATTGCCCAATACAGTTAAGAAAATGTTTGACTGAAGCCCAAAGCAGTGCCAAGCTGAACAACTCTGCAGTAAGCAGAGTGCCACAGAGCCCTCTGCTTAGGCTCACTGTAGTTTCAGTTTGGTGCAGTTACTACCTACTTATATGAACTAGACTATGACTGTACTTCTGCACAGTTACAAAACCCAGATACTTTTTTTTCTTTCTCCTCTGCCAATGAAGATTAATGCTAGTTTCAGAGACAGAAACTCATTGGAGTGTTTCCCTTCTTGGGCTAGCTATATTAAGGAAATCCTGGGTATCCTGAGGATATAAAAGAACACGCACTCCATAAGGCACTCTGCATTTGTATAAGCATCCAAGGAAGTGAAGGATTTAAAGAGCTACAATACAGGAACACATTTTCTATATCTATTGCTAATGTAAAAATGAGATGTTCTACAATACCAAATCCAGGGAGGGTATTTTCCTCACTTTCTGTCCTGCTACTACTGCTATTTCAGAAACTCAGCAAAACACAGACTGCTTACCTGCTTCTGAATCCGCTGCAAAATAAGCCTTGCTCACCCATGTTATATATTTGCAGTTCTGAATTTCAAATTTCACCAGGTTTAGAATTTTAAAAAATACTTCAGACAAAAAAGGGTGACAAAGCAGATGAATAGCATTATCAAGACCAGCCTTTCAGTCACACTTCAGTCCTCTCACTCTTAATCAAATGCCACTGAGATCATTGCGAAGTCTGATAACAGGCATTTGGCAACAGAGAAGTGGATCATTGAGCTTATATCAGTGAAACAAGTCACTTTAGGCATTAAAAGAACAATGCTACCTTGATTATGCAAAAGGGTTAGCTGGCCTCTCCCAGATCATTTCCTATGAGATCATATGCAGACTTGAAAACAGAAGGAACTGGTTTCAGGAAGTTTGGAAGCCTTTTATGGCTTGTATTAACAAGGCACAGGCTGTTCCCTAAAACTGATTGTACATCAAATTCCATTATGGCCACATGACCTTGATTGGAATGCATTTAGCATATATGATAGTACAAACAGCCACCAAGAAAAGCAGCAATTCTGCCATTTGATCCCTGTGAATTGGCTGGTTTGGTTTTTTGTTGGGTTCTGAGGGGAGAAGAGAGAGTTATAAGTACTGGGTATTAATTTTCTGGATGTGGATAGCACACAACACATTACAATAGGGTATCTGTTAGGTCCCCTAAACTTTAAAGCATCCTAAAGATTCTAGCCACAACTCTAAAAAAGTTAAATACCTGCCTTACGTAAGTTAGAAAAAAATTGCTACTTGCAAGATTGTGGAATGATACCTAATAATTATTAGAGGCCAATTTTGATGTTTCTTCTCAATAACTACTAACAGAAAAGCATATATCTACACAAAACCACACCAGTGCTTGAAAAATACTTTTTTTTCCCTATATGAGGTCTTAGCTAATTCATTTACTACCAAGCACTTTTCCCAGTAAGTTTAGTTACCATACGTTCATTCTTGATATAGAAAATGAGAAAGAAAACCAGAAACTGCACTCCTTTCCTAAGAATTAATGCTGTGCATTTTCTTATATTTTAGAATTTTATGTCTAGATATTATTTTCCTGGTGATGCATATGAATAAGGCAGATGCCTCACATGCACCGGGACTGCCCTGTGGTTTCAGGCAGACCTATGAATCTATAAAACACATCTCAAATGCTGTAACTCTGTTTGGAAGTGCCAAGACATTCTGAAGGTTCTGGTTTCAGCCTTTTTAGCAAGGCTTATGCATTACTTGGGTTTCATGTTAAATCTTCGGCATTGCATAAATTGCATGCTGAGCTTTATAAGACCTGTCCTGTAAGAGGCTGAATTTCACTGTGAGAGGCAAACTAATCTGTTAATTGAATTAGCTAACATTCATCTATTAATAATTATATTAGCAGATTTTGTTTTCAGTTTAAAGGAGCACAGCATTTTAAAACAGCAGCTCTCAAAATAATAAGCAAGAAATAAACTTCACTTCTGTTTACAGATGGGGAAAGAGAGGCATGGATAAATACAGTTAATTGCCCAAGCCTGGCTGGTGATTCAACAGCAGCACCTATTGCATCCCGGTTAAGTGCTTCCCCCCACCAGGATGCACTTTCTCCTACCATCTGCACTGCCCCTAATGCTGATATAATCTGCATCACTACTGCCATGGCTGGAGAACCAAAGCATTTAGAATTAAGATTCTCCCAGTGTCAATCTGCCATCTGTTATTAGATATAAGACACATTTTCATTCTAGTTGGGACTGAAGAGAAATAAAAGGCACCTGAGCAGAGAGATGAAAAACTCACAAATTGATTACAATTATTCATTATATGCTGTTCTCTGTGCCAAAGAGGATACAACAATTAAAGAAAACCGTTGCATTTGCCTAGCTTGGGGAATAACAACCCCTGATACAATCTCCAAGGAATCCATCCTTGGAGCCTTGCCCATCGCTATTTATAACTGAATAAATATTAGAGGATTCACATTTTTTGCCTTGAAAAAACAAAACCTTTGGCCTCAACATTTCTTTGGGAAGTACTCGGAGAAGTCTATTACTCTGCAACAGTGTTTCCTTCCATTAAAAATTTCTCTTAAAATACATGGCTCAAAGGAGGAACACTAGACCTCAAATACACCACAAATATGGACAAGTCTGCCTGCAGGCTTTTGGAGGCTGGGAATTTACCAAAAATATTATCCTCACAGAATTAACCAACTCTGTCAGCTTAGTTAACAGCCTCAAAAATTTTACTCTGACTTGCCTTTGTTGGGAGAGCTCACCCATTGTATATTTCATTGCTTTCCAATACATAAGGATTAATTATTTCCAAGGAGTGAAACTGAAGCCTTTACACTTCTACATGCAAATAAAAAAGAACTGTTTGGAAGCCAATACTCTCCAACAAACTATCACTTCTAGGTTTCTATGACTCCTGTCTTTAGCCCAGCTTACCGTGAGCCTCATTTCCTGATGTAAACTGGTTCTGATATTCAGAACCCAGAAGAGCAGGCAAGCTACGGCTGACCATACAAACTCAGTATGCGCTCAGGAATGCTGCTTAACACTGAGATCTGCCTGATGATCACCAGTCATCATAAAAGGTGGACTAGAAAAATGGTGCAAGACAGGCAAAATAACTATTTAGAAATAAGCTATTACATGTGTTACAAAGCATTCAATGGGCGAGTACAAAAATATTGAATCAGGATGTAACAACAAATCGAAGGTACAGTAGTTAATGAAAGCATATACATTTGCTTGTGAATGTTTTTACAACATTGTAAAACATCACATAATTATATACAGTGCTTTCCATTCATCTTTTCTAAATCATGACTAAAGTATTTATAAACTTTACCATAAAGTATTACTGAAGTTCTTATGACAGCCATTACATAATATATTGAATGCCAAGAAGCATAAAATACCACTAGAAAACAGGGAGATGTTTTTGCATCAGAATTCCTCTATTCCTCACAGATCCATTACTCATCTCCACTAGATTAGTCACACTATTCATATGAGCTGAGGGCCATTGAGAAAACAAGTTCAAGTCACTGAACATAACTTTAAAATAGTAAATAAAAATACTTACTTTGACTTTCATAATGTTCAAAGGGTTCCAGACAGATACAGTAAAAATGCTCTACTGTGCGCTTTTCCTCATAGGTTTTTCCTATTTCTTGATCCTAGAAGCTTCCTCTCTGTGATTAATACATTCCCTCTCCTGTTCCCAAGGACAGGTTTTACCCTTTAAACTCTCTACTGCAGCTAAAATTTGAAATATGGTTTGCAGTTTATATTAGCAGAAGCAAAAGTTTGGTCGTGAAAGTTTGGGCATAATAATTAATATCAATTATCTGAATTTTATGAAAATACTTTCAGAAAATTCATCAAATTCCAGATTCAGTTGGAAAAAAGGAATGACGTTTGCCTTAACAAAATAACCTTATTCTCCTTCAAAAAATGAAATTAAAAACCCAACCCAAAAACATGGGCATTCAGTGTTTTTAACTTTGACATATTTTTTTGCAAATGTCATCCACTTGGATCAGTCCATCAACTCTGACAGCTCCCACAGTGTTTCATGCATGTATTATCACTGTATGTTATGTAAAGGCACTGTACATTGTGTACATCATGTACCCTGCTCTACCTCATGTACAGAAAAAAAATAAACAAATTTACTAGTTCTAAAGAAAAACCCAAAACAAAACAGCCTTTTTTCATATTTAAACAGCAGGCATTTTTCTGAATAGTTAGCTCAAACTGCTTTTGACAAACTAAAAATGCTATCTGAGTAACGAGAGAGTGCACTAAGCTTTTCTTCCCTCCACTCTGATTAGAAATGGGATCCATGCCCCAGCTGGATATTTCCAGTTCATGCCCAGTAGAAATAATTTTCTGTCTTATTGCCAAATGTTGTCCCATGTGGCCAGCAAAGGTTGGACAATAGCAGTAACACAGCTTCAAGTAAAGAGCTGAAAATGATCCCCTGCAACTGGAGGCCTCAATTCTGCATAGTTTAATAATTCTAGCACCATGATTTAACTTCCTTTTTTCCTTTCAAGTCTGCAGTGCAAATTAATCGTATTGTCAATGCTTAGGTTTCCTACCTCACTTATTTGCAGGGACATGTTCAAGTGGCATACTAGAAGGTTGATCCTACGGTCTATACTTAACTAGTAATCCTCATGCACACTAGTAACCCCATTGAATATCAATATAAGATTGCGGTGCCAGGGAAAGTTAAACAAATCCTGAGGAATCTGTTTTATTAGCATTTATAGGATTTGTGTGTGTGAGCGTGTGTGTGTATACATCCACACTTGGGAACAGTAGTTACAGGAAAAAAAATACAAGGGATTCCTCTGGGGACGATAAGAGCTGCTAGTTCTTGAGCTCATACCAATGCTGATGTTGCAGCCTGTAAATGTTGAAATATCTGATGATATTTTCTTTCCTGAGGAACTTGGTGGTATTTCTCACAGTTAATACATTAGCTAAGCACATCAGACAAAAGTTATGACCCGCACTGTGCTTGGCCCCACAGCCTTGTTCTCCCCAGCCTGGACGCATCTACCACTGCATGTATTATATGAGCACATGAGACAGAAACACAGGAAACCACACAAATGTGGAAGACTAAAGCCACAGCCCTGCAAAGGTGCTTGTCCAAAGAGCTGACCAGCTGGTACTGGGACCACTTCCACAGACATGAGTGGATGCCCAACCCTGACCTGCCGCCTGCCTGGGCCCTTCTTCCTTACCAGCACCCCTACCAAAACACACCGAGATCTGCAAACGGTGACTGAAGCGCCCCTGGAACCAACACACACACCCCCTCCGAGCGGTTCCCGCCTGGAGCAGCCGCCGCCGGACAGGGGAAGGGGGTAGAAGGGTGGGGGTAGTAGTGGGATGCCCACCCCACCGCGTACCGGGGGGTCCTGCGTGTGCCGGGACCCACTCCCTCAGCGGGAAGCTACTTGCCTCCAAGATTGCCCCCTCCCCCCAGAATAAAAGGCGTTAACCCCTCTCCTCTTGAGTTTCCTCTTCAGCGCCTGCCCCGGCATCTCGCCTCCTAATGCTGGACACGCGTGTGCTGCGCGCCTGCCGGACCCGTGTAGCACCTCACACGCAGTGACAGACACAGATCCGCACACAGGCACACAGAGACATGCACACACGAGAGCCATGGGGAGCGCAAGACCTCGGCCGCCCTGCGCAAGCCCCCGTGCCTCCCGGTGCATTGCGAGACCAGCAGAGAAGGAGCTGCTGGTAGAGTTTGTTTGGGGTGCTGGAGCCTGGGTTTATCCACACATTTCCGTCTTTATTTTCCATTTTTAGTTTAAACCCTTGAGGGAGGAGAGAGGCAAAATAAAAAAGAAGAAAAAAGACAAAAGGTGAAATATTCTTCTGCACCACAGCTCACCTGGGAAAGAAAAGCTCGCCTTCGAGTTCCCACCCGGGGTAGTTTCCCCGTTTCGAATCACGGGAAAATGTTAAATAACAGTGTTTTTGTGTGTGTGTCTGCGCCCGATTTATATTTCAATAGTGTATCAGAGAAAATATGATCTGAATATTTAAGTAATTAATTGTTTTATTTCTTCTCCTTCTTTCTTTTTCTCCCTGGAGGAGAGTTTCTTGCTAAAACGGAAGGAGGGAAGCCCGTCCCTGAAGGTCCCTGCAGCCACCTCGGACTCCCCGAGTTGAATATTGCGAGTGCATCTCGATAGGTTTGGGCCACCCTTGTACCAACCGGGACTTTTCTTCTTCTGTCTGAATTACTTTGCAAACGTTCGCAAACCTGCCCTTTCTCCAAATCACTGTCGTTTGTTAGAAACATAACGTGCTCCCCTCTCTCTTGCCTTGGAGCCAGTTTCTTGTTCCTATATGCTGTTTACAGGACACAGAAATGTCCCGTACAGTTTCTTTCTCGGGTTAACGATTGCGGAGCTTCCTGTATGGGACCCATTAGGATCTGCTTGAAATACAGCTACTTTTCAGCATATATATATATATATAAAATATTTTCCCCCTTGTATTTGTTGTTACCTGTGCTAATGAGTCCAGTTTCGGCGACGGCCGGAGGTTGTATTGACTTTTGAGAACTTCCCTGAAAGGCTGCAGTTTCTTTTCGACTGGTGGGGTTTTTTTTCTAGATAAATTTTGGTTTGTTTTGCTTGGCGGAAAGTCCCAGCCGGGGCATAATTCGGTAAAAAAAAAAAAAAAAAAAAAAAAAAAAAGAAAAAGGAGGTAAAGAAAAAGAAGAAAAAAGAAATAGAAAAGGAAAAATTAAAAAAAATCAAGAAAAAGAAAAATACAGCGGCGGGTTTAATCGCCGCCTATGTTTGCCGTCCCCAAAGCCAAAATTGTCCCCATGCAACGGGTGACCTTGCGGGAGCGCTGCGAACCTGCTCCTGTTTTGCGTGAGAAAAGGGCAGTACAGGAAGTTAAAAACCGGGTCACGTCGCCTGGGCTCCCTTGTGCAACCGTTTTTCTCAAGCTTTCCTTGACCTGGGAGCCAGCTTTAGCTGAAACCCACCCGGGACGGCAGGACAGAGATCCTTTTCCCTGTCCCCTCGGGCACGCCAGCCGAGGACTGGCGCAGTACCGAGTACCTATCCTGGGAGAGCGGTGGATTTGGGAAAGGACAGGACAAGAGCCCTGGTGGGCAGGCCCGGTAGCCCCTCGGGGCTCCTGTCCCCCCTTTTTGCCCCACGTTTCAAGCGGCAAATGCTTGGAGGGGTGCCCCAGGCTCCCGCTCACCACCCCCAAGAAGCAGTGCGGCAACCGGCTTCCCCCGGCAGAGCGTCTCAGCCGGACAGCCCGGGACGGCAGAACCGGGGTAGCGATGCTGGCGCGGGGGGCCACGCAAGTCCCGCTCGCGGAGAGAGGGCCTCCGCCGGCGGCGGGGAGGTTAAAGAGCGTGGCCTTTCCCTCGACAGCTCCGGGCCGGGCCCTTTCTGGTGTAATAGGATAATTACAGAGGGGCGGGAGAGCTTAAGCAAACACACTCGCCCTCCAGCCAGGCCTCTCGCGGGGATTAATATTAAGGACCGGTGCATTGTATTTCGCAAACGGGAGACCCCATCCTCCTCTCGGCGCCCTCCCCGTGCCCGCGGTTATGGAGACGCGTCCCTCCGGGCTCTGCCAGCCGCTCTGCCCGGTCCCTCCCTTTCTTCACACCGAGGGTTTCCTCCACACTGCTTCTTCAGTCGTCGACTGCAACCCAGCTCCCCTCAAGGGGCACTGGGTAAGGCCGGCTCCCCGTGGAATAGGGTCTGTGTACGTGCGTGTCCCGACCGTCGTGCCCTTCGCAGCATCACGACGGTACCTTCGGAGCGCGAAGGGCTCCCGTCGGGTAGGAGCCGCGTCAAAGCGCGGCAGGGCACGGAGCAGGCTGGGCCGGGGTTAGTCCTGTCTCTGGAAGGGAGGGGTGACCCGAGCACCGCTCATGTAGCTGCAGCTGTGACAACCCCTGCAAAGGTGCCCCAAACCCCCGCTCTTACAGGCCCATGAGCCCGGGCAGCTCGGGGAGTTTTTTCACCTTCCCCCTAGGAGCAGCTCCGGGGTTACCAGGGCTTCACCTGCGGGACCCCCGGGCAGCGGAAAGTCACGTCAGGGGCTGGTGAGCAGCGGCCGCCGGTACGGCACCGGCGAGGGGGTCTGCGGGGCGGGAGGATCCGGAGCTAGGCCCCGCACTTTCCTCTCACCGCACTTAGAAGTGCGAGGAGGCACGCGTAAATATGTATGTATGTGTGCATTTGTAAATGTACTTACTTGCGTACATGCATGTATACATGAATACGCACGCGTGTAATATACATTCAGTATATATATAATGTTCATATACAGTATGAACGTGTGCTATATATGAATATGCATGTGTATATATGATACACACACATAGGTATGTGTGTTCAGGTACATTTTGCCCGTTCTACCCAGAGCGAGAGCAGCAAGGGGAGAGTGCTCGGATGACCTAATGGCGGTACAATGGGTCTGGTGATGGAAGGCCCACGCGGGTTACGGCTTCACGCATGCCCCGGTCCCCGACGGCAGCCGGGTGCCTGGTGGGGGGATACCAGGCCCCCCCGGAGCCGCCCGGTCACGGCCGGTGTTCCAAGCGCCTACGTGAGTGACGGCAGGTTACAGGGGAAGGGACCGCGGGTCTCCACCGGCTCTTCACGGCTGCGGAGGGAGGTCGGGGGGAGCGGGCTGGGGCTGCCGCAGGCAAACGGCCTCCGCCCCCCGCTCCCCCCGCCCCGGCCTTCTGTCCCATGGCAAGTGCTAATTGCGGCTCTGTTCTGGCTCCTCTGTATTTGGGTCCCTCGGAGGGCGCTGCGCGGGAGGACACGTCACGGATACATTATCCCCTCCCCTCTTGAGGCTCTCCTGGCTTTCTGCAGCCTTTGCTAAAGAATTAACAGAGGGGTCCACTTCAGAGCTCCTTCTGCCCAAAAAAAAAAAAAAAAAAGCAAAGAAAAAA
>JAVHNF010058465.1:4902-19056 GCA_034783455.1 Micropsitta finschii
GCCAGGGATCCTATAGGCAGCATCACAGGGAATGGGAGGTGCCAGTGCTCCAAGGGGATGTGCTGGGCACCATGACTGCTATCCCAAGGGGAGAGGGGGGACAAGGAAGTTAGGCAGGGAGAGGAGGATGGAGCAACAAAGAGCTGCAAATGGGGAAAAACATGGCTTGAACCTATGGAACATAACACCCAAGGAAGATTTGACCCAGTCCCAAAGGCACAGCCATCATCTCCAAGTGAGCTGCAGCATAGTAAGAGCATCTGTCTGATCTAATGGCAGCCAGTGTTACACACGGTAGCTAAACGCACCCTTAATGTCACACAGGCCTGATAAGGGCTCCTGTTTTGTTACCCTGATTTACAAAGGCTGCTGCAATGGGCTGGAGAAGGGGCTGCCTCGCAACCACAGGCTTTCGTTATTCCCCACAAATGACTTTGTTTGCAGCTTCTGAACTGCCTAATGTATTTTGCCCCTACGTTTTGGTCATTCATCTCGTCTTTTCCTAATGGTGCTTCGAACGCTGACACGTCGGGAAATGTCTAAAATGCTGTAACCCTTACACAGCCCCGCGGAGGCGAAAGGACCAAGGGCAACCGCTGAATCTTCCCACAACAAGAGAGGGATCATCCATCTCCTCCTCCCTCCTCCCCACCCGCCACTCCACTCTTCTCATCTCAGCACACTGAAGTGAAACACAAAAGGAGGTGAGATGCAGCCATCTCAGCATCGTCTGACAGCCACAGCCTGTACCTGGGAGATCCCTCGTGGGTGTTTGCTCCTATAGCTCTGCCCATAGGAGAAGACAACTGAGAAATCAGTTCTGGTTCAATCTGGGTTGTGGTGATGGCACCTGGAGAGGAGAGCGGCGGAAATCTCAGGCAAATGGGGAAGGAATGAAATCTGAATTCAGAGCCTGATCCAAAGTCCTATAGAGTCCTATAGAATTCGGAGCCTGATCCAAGCCAACAGAAAGAGTTCTGTGGATTCTGGCACTGTTTCATCACTCAAGCGCACGCTGCTGGTTAGGAAATGAACAACCAAAGGCATTTATTTCACTTTGCAGGCCCAGCAAACGCCGTTGAGTGATTTCAGCAGTCAGAAATAAACGCAGGAAGCATCCCAGGGTGCTAGCACCGGCCTTTCACCAGCCTGGAAATCCAGGAGAGGCACCCAGTGTCACAGGGAAAAAGCCGAGGACACGGAAAGTGTCACCAAAGGACAGGGAGAGCAAACAGAACAAACTCCTATGCACAGATTAAATCTGTGTCACGGTATTTCACCCGCATGCTGCACTACTCAGGGTACCTTGAAATACGTGCAGGCAACCAGAGCCGCGACACAGCAGACCTTTACAGAGACGTGAGAGCTGCAGATTAAAAACATGTTGGAACGCTTACCGTGTCCAGTGCCAAAAATGTGTCTCTAACCTGTAGGAAGAAAAGGGTGTGGAGCTGCTCGTCGGGAGATCATTGCGCTCACATGGCAGGGTACAAGGTCACCCTTTGTGTTCCTCCCGTGTGAGAAAAACAGGGACTAAAAGATGACCAGGAGGCCTAAAAACTACAGAGAGCTGGGGGGGGAAACATGAGGTGGGAAGCAGAGAAACCCAGTGTGATTTGTAAAGGCTAAAGCCACTTTGTTGTGGACCGACACAAATCACTGTTCGCAGTGCTCAGCAGAGCATGGGCCCTGCCGCTTCGGTTTGGAGGCTTCAGTCACCTCCTGTGTGGCACCGAAGGGCTGCGAGGAGATACGAAACCATACACAAAGCCTGAAAGGCTTTCACTGGGACTGAAGCTCCATTTACAGCGCCCGAGACTCAAGGGTGTGTTTGGGCAGCCCTTTGTTGCAGGGTTTTGTCAAGGTATGTTCTGACTTGTCCCCTGCATGGCTGTGCAGTAATTCTTGATACCGATAGTCAATTACTTTGTTCACGTCACTCAAACACCAACTTCTTTTTGTCTCCTTTCTTTCTTTTCCCTCTTCTCAGGGTGGCTAATCCAGGGAAGACAACACACAGCTAAACCACCGCTTCTAAAGGCTTTAACTCCTGGCCAGCCCCGTCCTGCTGCCCTCCAGCCCTGCCAGGCACCTTCCCTTTAGCCAGCACAGGTAAGAAAGCCACCTGCAAAGCAAAGAGCCCTCCTTATCTCTCTTAAAACACAAGTGGGTCCAGGCTCTGCAACTTCCTTCCCAACGGGATAAGCGCTTACCCAGGTAATCTCATTACAGCCATTGTTCTCTGAAGGTTAATAAATACTTACCAGGATGAGTAAAGGCTCCGCAATCTGACCCCAACGCAGCAGAAGTGATTGCTTAGGGCCAAATTTTCATACTCTGATTATGCTGAACACCATATTCCTCTGCTAGCAGAGCAGCGTTAGCACCCAAAAGAAATGTGAATGCTTGCAAATAAGGTGTTGGCCCCGCTTCTGGCCTCAAGTTTTTATGTTGCCATCATTGTGATAGCTCTGAAAATTAGCAGATGCTGCCAGATCCTAACAAATGCAGCACTGAGTTAGCCTGAAACAGCAGCAAAAGCAAATATACCAAGAATGAAATTCAACGAGATGTCTTTCTCTCCTGTTTCAGTACATATAAGTAATTAAAGGGGTTTTGTTAATTTAAGGAAACACTTCACTTTTTCCTCCCATCAGACATGAGGTGTGAATTACGCAAACATGATTCGAATTTGATGGGTTATTCGCATCCTGTAGCCCCAATGACTAATGTAAATTTAAGAGCTATGGAATCAAAACCTGAGTTTCCAAGAGCTCCTTAGAAAGAGCAGCAGACACCACTCTTCCCAAAGCCAGGCCAGCACAGCTCCTTGGCAGACACATTGGACATCCCCATCAAGCCATTCCCATCAGGATAGACAGCGACATGGCCAGCACTCCATAAAATCCTCCTCCTAACTCCCACACTCACTAAATACCACTGGAGAGGAGGGGTTTGCATACTAGCAACGCGCATCGTGAAGCAATGCTACTGTTGGTCACTCTGGGTGATTACAACACATTATCCACTTGTTGAAAACCATACAGGTGAGTTATACCTACAGCTGTGCCCAGAAATCCATATAAAACCTTGGACCTGTGCAGGGAAATTCATCTTGCCCCAACATTATGTAAAAATGTAAGACAAGGCAAGCAGATAACTACTTTTCAATGGAGGCTGTCAAACTGTTGTGATGCCATTAGTATTTAAACCTAAGATGTATTTAAACCCCCCCTTCATAGGAAGTCCATATCCCAGCCATTGCAGGATATAAACCAAATTCTCCATTTGCTTTACATAGAATTCAGAGGGGAAAAAACACATAGAAATAAATTACCCACACAACAAATGGTCCTCATTTTTCAGATGAGCACACTACCACGTGTTGAAATTAAAGAGACCGGATCCTACCTCTGCAGCTAAACAAACATCATAGCAAGCTGCACTATCCGTGACTCTCCCAATGTCCCCCAAAGAAGGAGGGAAAAGAGCCGGATCTAAACTTGGCCAGACTCGCTGCACATCCCTATGGGCTGCTCAATGAGGTCTACAACTTGCCAGGGCCTGCAAGGGGCAACCAGCCTCACATGGAACCTGCATCACAGCTCTGTCCCTTCTCCCACCACCATCCTGACCTCAAAGGCGGTGAATTTAAAGTTAATCAGAGTTGTCTGGCTCGAACCAGAGCAGAGAAACCAAAGAGATGTTTCCCCATTGCCCACAAATACCTTGCCTCCAGAGTCCCCATGACCATACCTCCATCCGTAGGTGCAGACACCTAAACAGCACCTGTACATGCTCCCCCAGAATGCACCCTGCACACAAACCGCAGAAGGAGATGCTCTCCCACACTGGGAAGCACTGAAATGGGAAGAACGGTGACAGGATGCAGGATTCAAGGGGAAACAGGTCAGTAAGTGACGAGATATACAGGAGAAATGGCATTTGCTTATGCCAGTTGTTGACCCCAAACCCCTAAGAGAAGATGCCAATACATTCAAGTGTTCTAATCCAACAGGAACCTTTATAACGTTTGCTTTCCCCTGTTAGTTCTACCCAGCTTAACACAACATGGGGGAGCTGCTGCTCCCACCAGGTCTGAGCTAAACATTGCTCTCCTGTCCCGTGAAGCCCCACCAATGAGGTTTTTGGGGTGATGACTGGTCTGATGCCTCACTTCAGGAGGGCAAGGTGCCCTGGAACAGCATCATCCTGCTAGAGAGACAACTGTATCTTCAGATGAACAGCCTTCTGACTACTAGCCTGCTCTTCCCATTCCCTTCCTGAGGAAGATTACTGGGAAAGCAGTTCTGGAGCAGGGCCAGCCACGTCTTTGAGGTGCCTTTGATTCCTATCAATCTAACTTTAAAGATAGAGGTGATATTAGATCAGATGCCCAAGAATGCCCTTCAAGCAGAGGATGTTGGGGAGAGGTCTCCGACCACTTCTTTCTTATACCCATGGCTATCCCACTTTTAAGTCTGCAGAATAAACTTGCGCAGAATCTTCTTGCTGTTTTTCAGCCAAAACTAAAGTAAGATAAAACCATGCCCAGCAGCAAAAAGGACTGTTTGCACCAACAGACCCATCAATAAGTAAATAATATTTGTCACGGGCTTTGCACTACAGTGTTTGGACAGACACTCTGAAGATAAGCACCAGTTTGGTGTACGCGCTTGCCAACCGGTCCTGTCTAAACGCTCTCCATCTCTGGCTGGTAGGGACAGGGGCTGGCACTGAGATGTGGATGCCCATGGTGCAAGGGATGGTGTTACAGAATCATAGAATAGTTAAGGTTGGAAAGGACCTTAAGATCATCCGGTTCCAACCCCTTGCCATGGGCAGGGACACCTCACACTAAACCATTCCACCCAAAGCCTCACCCAGTCTGGCTTTAAAAACCGCCAAGGATGGAGCGTTATAGGTACCCTGTGTGTCAGGACCCTCCAATCCTGGGTGGAAGGGAAGGCCAGCTAAGGCTCTCCATCCTCACCGGTGCCAGATTACATTTCCACAGCAGCTGCTCCTTTTGTCTACTCCCAGGAAAGCCAAACTAGCCTAAAATTTAATTGAATCTGCTGTAAACCCAAGCGTCAGGCACTTAGATGGCAGCTAAAAGCGCCACTCTCAGATAACTGAGTGACACCAGCTAATAATAGCCTATGCATTAGGAGAGCAGGAGCAGACATTTTGTGTAACCAAAGAGGAACCTGCGCCTGGGAACAGCCCGAGGTGGCCAATCTCAGCCCCACCAGCAGCAGACACGAGCCCACCCGGCCCCTTATGTGATTAGCGGCACTAATACCACCGGTGACCTCTCTTTCAGGCTCAGAGGCAGCAATAGTCCTGGCTTTTGTTAGCAGGAGAACAGAATGCCACCTTTCACAGCTCTGCAATCACTGCTGCTTCCCTTTTCATCTCCCAGAGGCTCTGCACCAGACCTTGCTCACCAGACCCTGCTCACCGGGGAGGCTGGTTAACCCTTGCCAGGCAGCCTGGCCGCAGTGGAGAAGGAGGGTCTGCAGGGTCTTCATCTGCATTGAAAACACCGAATAAGCCCATTCTGTGTGTGCAAGAGGGTTCCTCTCTGCCAGACGTTGCCATAGGCATTAAGTACCTGATGGCTTCTTCGAGTCTCTCCAGTGCATCAGCTTGTTCAACCTTAAGAAGAGCCATTCAGAAGACAAGGAGATCATGTTTTCCAGAGCAGCTCTGCCCAAAGCTGCTGGGGCTCAGCAGCTCTCCCAGCAGAAACAGCAAAGCCACATCTCATGGAAGGGATGCTCCTGGCACACAGCACTGGTGTGCATGTGCATTTGGCCTTGTGTGCAAGGGGATGGCTGCTCAGAGGTGCTCACATCCCACTGCCCACGGGCCGGAGCAACGCTTGCTCAGGACCTGAGGAAGACAAGCTGTCATCCACCTTGGGATTCCCAAGGGAGCAAGGCACTCATCCCCCCCACGCTCCTCCCGCTCTCCTTCCTCCCAACAAGGGCTATAAGGATCACAGGGAGCTGTCTCCCGCGGCGTGCAAGGGTCTTGGATGCACAGCTGACTGCACGTGTCAGTTATGCTCCAAATGGGTTTTCACAGGTCAAGGTTCTGCAGGCAGCAAGAGCAAATGCTATTTTTAGACGGGATAAGGTCACGGTGCTTTTAGAGACAGTGAGGGCTACAATAAAACCTATTGATCAGCCTCTGGAACTCCTGCTCCGGAGAGACGCCTAAATTGAAACAAAAATTGCCTGCCCGCTCTCTCTATAGACTCGGTGGGTGAAAGCTTGTTGGAGCCCGTCTCTTTCAGGAGGTAAAATAAGCAAGGAGAACATTGTACAGACCAGGGTTGTCCATTTAAGCGGAGGCACGGGGGGAAAAGGGAAAGTGGGACTCACAGGAGAGACCAGCGAGTGCTTTTGCTGCGGTGATAAAGCAGTTGCCCGGAGAGCAAAGGCATCTTTGCCATACCCATGACTCCCACCTCTGCAGCTTGCCCATGAAGGCATTAGCACAACCTTGATTTCTAAGAGGACTGATGTTTTACTTGCATCTTGGAGGCTAAGGAAAGCCTCTGAATGTATTCATCACTGGGGTCCCCCCACCACACATTCATCTATTTGGCTGTTTGTGTTTTGGCGATGAAGACCACATGGAGGCCCAAAGATGGAAAATAGACCAGTATTTTAGCCAGGCAACTTATTAAACTGGATGGTTCACACACATCCAAGGTTTTTACAACAAACTGCAAGCATTTATCTGGGTCACGTAAGAGCTTTAACCAAAAACACCAAAGTTGCGGACGATACCTTCAAGTTCAGCCACAGACCTAAAGCTTTAAGTCCGCTATGAACACACAAATACCTCTCCATCACAGAGCCACACAGAATCCCAGACTGGTTTGGGCTGGAAGGGACCTTAAAGATCATCTAATTCCAACCCTCTCCCATAGACAGGGACACCTTCCACCAGACCAGACACAAGAAGCTCTTAATTGCATCGAAGACTTGTGACCACAGGGACAAGCATGGGACCATGAAGTATCTTCATTCATCATGTGCCCCGCTCCCCCAGCCTTGCTCCCAAACAAAACATGCCACAGTAAACACAATCTATACATCACACCCTGACACCAGTGACCCCATTAGCGAGCCGAGCCTGTCCAAGCCGGAGCATCCCACCATACATTAGCAATACAGCGAGCGATGCATTTGTAGGATATTATAATAATAGTAGTAGCAATAAGAGTAGATTTGGACTACTGAGCCAGTATGGGTGATGGGATATGTAGTTTACTTCCTACTCCAGACAATAACTGCACGAGAAACAAGACATACTCAGGTAACAGCAGACCATGCAGGAATTAAAGCCCTCACAAGCTTGCTCACCACTCAACTGCTGCATTAGGCTGTAGTTTAAGTTTCTGCTTAAAAGATATGACAAGACACAGTATTACCTGTATGGTGACAGCACTACAGGGGAATGACAACAAACACCATGTTTCAAAGCAGTGCAGTAACTGAGATTCAGGGAAGCGAAAAACAAAAAGAGAGGCTGATCATTCCAAAACAGATATTGCTGCTTGAAAAGCCACAGTAATTATTCTTTTACTTAGGGAATCAGGCTTGGTTTTTGTTTGGTTTCTTTATATCAAGGTCCTTGGGCTCCTATACCAGCACTTTTTACACTTTCATGATTTTCTTCTTAGTGCCTTGTGACTCTAGGACAAAGTCTGAGGTGGAATTAATACAATGAGCAAGGACAAAGTAACTTGGGATTAAGGACACTGCCGCAGCCCCTCGTCTCCTTAGCTGACAGAATGAATGGAGCTTTAGTGGAATCTACGTCTGAGGAAAAATCAAAGCTAATTTTTGCTTATAATTACTGATACCGTAACAAGTATCCTTTCCAGAAAGCCTACTCTGTCACCCAGAAAGCAGATGCAAATATGGGTATAAACGCAGCGTGCAATGAAGCCTGTGGTAATGCTCACATTAACCGCCGTGCAGTCAGATTTTTACCCCATATATGTATATGGGTACACGCACCGTTGCTGACAGACATCACTTGCATCCGGGCTCGAGCTGATGCCTGCCACGCTGAGGTTTTTCCTAGACTTCAGTGGCCGTTAGATGATGCTCTCCCTTAATCTGGACATAAATAACCATAACGGGTTGATCCCAGGCTCCTTTACGCTGCTGTGCCTACCAAGTGACTGTCCTGGCTGCAGGGAAGCTGCCTGAGATTTATGCCTGGGGTTACTCCGAGTAGATCTGCCCCAGCAGATGCTTTCCTTCATGTCTACCCCTGCCCTTGGGTTTGGCATGAGCAGAGAAGCAGGGAGAGGACCACAAGCATCCTACCGCTGCTCAAGAGGGCCTTTTGTGACCTGTTGTTGGGCATGAAACCGAAAAGTTAAAGCAGAAAGTTGCAGATTTACTGCAAGATGCATCTGTTTTGGGGGGCTTCCAGCACAAGGAGGCTTCAGGACCAGCACCTCCCCAAAACAGGGACAGGGGACTCAACGCCATGCTCCCCCAAGCCACCTTTATCATTCGCATAAGGAAGGCACAAGGTGTTGAAGGACCCAGCTCTCCCCGCACCCAGGGAAGGGAAATGAAGCCCCAAACTTTTCCTTTTTGTCTTTTGCATCATTTGTTTTTGAATTAGCATTCAGCGTCTGACGCCGCGACACGGGTAGCTAAAAATGTGTGCGCCGAGGATATGTCATCCATGAACAAAGTGGCTCGTGTTTGTTCTTTATTATTTAGGAAATGCACATTAATTACTGCAGATTTTCTCCTATACATCTACTGTATCTCGGACAGAATTGCTGAGAAGGTCTGCAGAATAAAAATGTATGGGGTAATTAAATGGATATTTATAATTAGAACTTAATAATTTGCATCAGGGACAAATGAGCTCTGATTTCAATCTGTAGTGCATTTAGATTAGCCTGAAGATAGTATAATTTGATGTTTTATAGTCCTCCTCTCAGATTAGGAAACAATACAGTGCCTTTAAAGCAGCCGTGTTTGTGTCAGGAGTGTGCGAAGAAGAAGCCGCAATGAAAATGTTTGACAACGTGAAAGCAGCCATAAATTACATGACAACTGTGTAAAAGTCGTGATGAAACAAATAAAGGGCTGACCTATAACGCATCCGACTCGGCGCCGCACCCGGACCGCTCATCCCGGTGCGCATCCCTACGCGCCCGGCTCCTTAGCACCGAGAGAACAGTGAATTATCACTAGTCAACAGCATTGATTTTCAGTCGACGTTTCAATCAGGTTGAAGTAGAAATACTCCACCGCTCCCCTCGGCAGCCTCCTCGCCTGCCACCTTTTTGGTGGCAGCTCCATTACAGCCCCATTGTTCCCACTGTACAATATTTATCACGGGCTCTCCAGACACAGGTACTTGACCTAGAGGTCACCCGCCTTGTCTCTTGGACATACAGCCTACCTCGGTCACCAACACCATTTACCCAAATGGGGGAGCCTGTTACCTCCCTGAAGGCATCCAGGGTGAATGTCCCCCAAAGCCAAGCACATGTCCCCAAACCAAGTGCTTCCGCGGGGCGAGGTGAAGTAGCCAAAGAAGTGAGGTGGACCCCTCACAGAGAAAAAGGTCTGGAGATGCAACCATGCCTTGGCTTCACTTCCCAGCTTTCCCCATCCACCAGCAGAGAGGAAGAGCAGCGCGGCAGGGATGGCACCAGGCTCCCATCTCCTCTCTGCTCGCCCCACCACTGCTGTGCTCTAAAGCAGTAGTTCCCTACCTCGCCCTGGTACTGTGAGGGTGTTCTCATTAACATCTCCGAGGCACTCACATAATGGATGCCGTAGAGGTAAACACCTTGATCAGCAGATAAGAGGGAATCCTGTGCAGGCATTACACAGGGGAGCTGCGCGTGAGCGTAGGCAACTGCCTGGGAAAAGATACAGAGGTGCCAAGTCACTGGGAAGGTCCCAGTCAAACCATTGCAGGTCCCAGTCAAAGCACTGAAGATCCCAATCAAACCACTGAAGATCCCAATCAAACCACTGAAGGTTTCAATCAAACCATTGAAGGTCCCAGTCAAACCACTGAAGGCTCCTTACAATCCAAACTATTCCATGGTTCTGTGATACCAGTTATGGTTTGACACACAATGCAAGTGCAAGGGAAAAAACAGCTTGAGGAAGACTTCCAGACCCAAAGCCCTGGCACCCAATCCACCCATATCCCACAGCCTCTTCCCAGCCTTTGTGCCGTCATCCCACAGAGCTGCACATCATCGGCTGCTGGTAAAAATGGGAAGGGGAGGAAACAAAGCCATGAGGAAACAGGAGGAGCCTCCTTAAAAACAAGGGCTCACAACCTGGATGCCCCACATGTAGCAAGATGGCAAGGCGAAGGTTTCACCAGCAAAAGCCATCCCCTTTCCAGCAGGGATAACTATGACAAAGAGCCACATGCATCAAGCAAACCACCTAATTCCCCGCAAGGCATGATGCTGGGAACCCATGGGAAGGCACAGGATGGGCAGGTGACCTGCTCCTCCCTACCCTCTGCGCCTCCGATAATGCCACCCTTTGCAGCAGGAAAAGCCAGTGTTTTCCCAACTGTGCCCTTTCCATGCCTTTAGAAACCCACGTGGTGCCAGCAGGATGGAAAACAAGGAGCCAAGATCTTCCTTTGAGGAGTTTCTTGTTTGACCAGAGCGCACGTTATTCAAATCAGCTCGAGTGAAACGCAGTTAAGCTGCTGTTTGTTCCAGCACGATGAGACTGGCCTTGTTAAAAAGCAAAGATGTCAGGATGTTACAGGCTCAGCCTCCTGCCAGGACTGGTAAGTAGCTGCCCAACCGTCAGAAACAGCACAATCAGGAACTGGGTAAAACCCCAAAACAACCCTGGATCCAGAGCGAGCTGGGGCCGTTTACACCCCAGCCCCGTTCCCTTGGGAAGCTCCCACTCCAGGTAGCATCCGCCGCAGCCCCCGCTGCCAAATCCACCTCTTGCAAAGCAAGCAATGTGAAGAATAAGACAGAATAACCCAGTCAAGAGCTCAGATTTGCCTTTATTCTTGCCACCCTGATATTACAAGAGAGCACCTTGATGCCATGCATTGCGATGGCTCCGCATTAGGGCACGGATCTGACCTTCGTCTCCTAAAGTTACTTCAATAGGTAGGAGCCACCATGGGAAGGTGCTGTGGTTCCCAAGCCCGCGTTTGCCCTCCCCGCGTTGCTTTGTACCCCCGGATTTAACTCCTGCTAGCTCAGAACAGCCGCTCTCCCCTCCTGCTCTCCCATCACACACTCTCAGGGTTTAATTTGCCTCTCAGAACACCAACCAACCTCCCCCCCTCTCTTTTTTCTCTGTCCTGGGCCCTCAGGTTACTGGCACAGCGACAACTCTTTTTTTTTCCCAACAGCGAGCCAGGAAAGATGATAGAAACCTGCGTGCGTGGCCAAGGGACTGGTCTCAACTGGTTCAGAGGGGAAAAACGGAGCCGTGTCTTTCTCCCCGCCGCAACCCCCTCCCCGTTTCTTGCCTTTAGCCAAAAGACCTGGGAGCATTTGATGTACAGTCAGCAGGTATTAAAAAGGAGAGGGAAATGATTGAAAGGGCTGGCGGGCTCCGGGGCTGTGACACTCTCATCAAACTCTGGACTTCAGCCAAGTTCATCTGTTAATGGAGAGCCACAGCCAGGGCCTCCCCCCATCATCACCACCACCACCACCCCCTCTTCTTTCTCTCTGCTCCCTCCTCTACCTCTTCCTCCCTCCTAAATAAAAAACTAGACATCGATTATGTCTGTGCTTTTCCCTTTCTATTCAAGATAAACAAAGTGCTCCAAGTTCAGGGCACACCCTGGGACCCTTGACAAAGCAATCTATCATCCTGTCTGCTAAACCAGTCTGGCCACACCACCGCGGAGGAGACTAATGCTTCCAGTGTACAATTTTCTCTTTGTGCTGCTGCCCTATTACTGGTAACCTCTTTTCTTCCCTACCTTCCCAGGAGCAGATGTGCTTGACCACTTTGCCTAAGCCCCTCCTGGCAAAGGCATTTCATGCTGAAAGCAACCCCGAGGATTAAAAAAGAGCCGAGGCCCCCGCCTGCCCCCTCCTCCTCTTCCCCATCCCCACGTCCACCAAAGAAACCCAGCACAGAGCCTGGTTTTCCCTTCCCCACTGAAGACTTCGTCGTCTTCTTAAGGAGGGAGCTGGGGTTTAAATCACATCCACTAATTCATTCTGACTTGCAATTAAATGCAAATACACTTTTATAGCCAGCATGGAGTGTATTAATTTTAACAGCAAATGACAAAATAAGAATACAGTCCCTCCAATACCAATAATGAATCGCACTATAAATCACGTGAGTGGTCACATCCATTAAAGCTTGTGGAGCGCTTTGAGATCCGTGGGTGCAATGTGCCACCAGCACCACCTCACCCCAATCTCACTGCATCAACCCAAGACCCCAATGCAGGGGCACAGCCTGGACACCCCAATGGCACAGGGAACACTCTATGAGTGCTGGGGATCCAAATCCACTTCCCTGTCCCTCCTGGCAGGGACACTGGTGCATTCCTCAATGTGGGATTCACAGCCCAGTACTGAGGTTGGGTCTCACCATGGGACCAAGCCATTTAGGTCAAGGGAAAGGCCAGGCTGAGTGCTCTGAAAACCAGGGCATTACAGAAATGAACAAGGAGCCACGAATCACCGCTTAAGGTGCACATCCTAATGCTCCGGGCTGCAGACAGCTCTTACCCCTTCTTTCCCTGGGTCTGCACAGCGCTCCATTTGCTCACTGCCAGCACTGAGATCCTCTCTGCACACAGTTTATTAACCAACATGGGGGAAAGTGAGGTTTTTCTGGCTCCTTTGTTTTGTTAGGACAGCTGTGTGCCATTCCCACCCCCTCCCACCCATCCCCTCCTAAAGAAATAATTCAATCCAATTAGGACCAGAAAGTAATTTACATTTTGGTTCTGTGTATGATAGTGGGGGGAGGGGGAAAAAAAAAACCCACACCAAAATCCCATAAAAACACATTGCAATGAAATTTCATCCCTTTGCTACTGATTTGTCTGCATTTGAGGGCACTTTCCCTTCTGTGGACACTTTCCTTTTGTGGGCACTTTCACCTAAAGGTCTGCAAATGCTGGGTTTGTATCTCGGTGCGAGGACGCAAAGGGAAGAGGAGGAAGAGAGCAAAGTTGCTCCCATTCCCTGCCCCGTGAACACGACAGTTGTGCTGGAGCAGCCCATCCTGCTCCTGCTTCTCCCCTCGCCGTGCCGGGGGCTCCTCCGCCGCGGTTTACTGATTTACAGAACCTTGGTATGTGAATGGCAAAAATTCCTTGGCATAAGTATATGTTTGCTGATCACATTTCAGATCATGTGTTGTTCATTATTATGACTTGCTCAGAAACAGTTTGCTACAGTTATGTGGGTTTGCCTTGGATATTTTTTCCCCCCACTCTTTTTAGTACATTGGAAACAGCACCGGGAAAGAGGAGGGAGTGGGGGAAAGAAGAAATGAGAGAATGTTTTTGTGTCTATACGTTACCTCAAACGGGTATTTAAAAACATTACAGACAGGAATACGCAGTATTCCAGGGCTGAGAAAGGAAATGAGATTAACAAATCGTTTCTCACAAGACCCAATGTAACGCCGGATTGTGAAGCGGAATATTTTCCTCTGGATGCGCATGGAATTTTGTGTGGATTTGGTATTTATACACTTCTGAACCGTCTAAAAATACACCCAGCCAAACCGATGCGTCGGGTTTAATCTGGTGCATTATTTCAGCAGCTCGAATAGAAAAGGTCTTTTTGCCAGGCAAGGCACCCGAGCGAGTACTATCTGTAGCGCAGGGCAGCGAGTCCAGGACACATTTAGTTCTAAAAATACTACCCCTTGCTTTGTGCAGGGAACTTTTCCCCCTCCCCAACCCCGAGTCCACATTCTGGCAATTAGAAAAGCAAATACAGCATCGCTCGAGAGAAAATAAACACGGTTTTCAACCAACGCCAGTGCTTCCCTTTCACCTGTGCTGTCAAACTCCAGTGAACTGCAAAGAGTTTACTCCCAACTCCAGCCGTTCGCCCTCATTCTGTGCTCATGGGATACGGTACAAGCGGGTTCTCCTAGATCG